>CAUYQG010041784.1:0-18955 GCA_963574415.1 Tarsius wallacei | reverse complement strand
CAAATGGCTGTTAGCTTTGTAGCCATCAGAATTGTCCAGGTAGAGACTAGGTCTTCAAGAAGCATCTTGGGAGTTTCTTTATGGGAAGAGAGAGGAAGGGTCTGGTCTCCTGCCATCTTGCTCTCACCTGGAACTTGGCGTCTGGTGGAACCCTGCTCCCCCTCTTTCCAGTGCCTGCCCTCCAGCTGGCTGCCCAGTCTGATTTCATTGTCGTGGCCTGCTCCTTGACGCCTGCAACCAAGGAGCTCTGCAACAAGGACTTCTTCCAGAAGATGAAGAAAACAGCCGTGCTTGTCAACATCAGCAGGTATCCTAAGGCCGTCAGCATCCCTGGATCACCCAGCTGGCCTGGAGGGGAGCCATCCTGCCTGCTGAAGTCTGGGGAGTTCTTCCCTGTGGTTGTTGATGAGACCCCCAGGCTGAGCTTGCTGGTTGCCATACACCAGCCACCCAACCAATCAGAAATACGTGGGAGAGCCCCAGTGGGAAAGGAGAGCAGCTGGAGCAGGGCCTGGCCTGTCTGGCTCCCAGCAGTAGCCTCAGCCTGGCTCAGGGCCTGGCACACAGCATTGTTGGTTCAGAGGGCGAAGGCATCATGGGCAGCAAATCGCCAGGGCATCTTGGGCAGGCCCGTTGTCCACCACAGATGGCTGGACTTCATGATCTGAATGGCCCTTTGGAGCTGAGCTTCTGTGCCTCTGAGCCTGGATCTGTCTGACTGTGTGTTCAGAGATACCTTGCACCCTGTGCTCCGGAGAAGACAGACCCTAAAACTCAAGTTGTCTTGGTTCCTCAAAATGTGCCCGGGTGCCTTCAGGCCACTGGGCTTGTATGGGGGGCAGGCCACTCCCTTCCCACCTTCCCAGGTACGACCTTTTGAACCTGTTTAAATCAGTTTGGAGGAAGGGACTGGATGAGGTCACCCCGAGGCCCATCTCCCAAAGCTTCCTGTAATGACGAGTGTTTTGCTACAGCAACAAAGGGGATCTGGGATTAGAGGAGTGACGTGCAGGAACACAGGGCTCATGCTTCTGGCCAGCGGTAGTCAGAGCTGCAATTTGCCTAGTGCCTGCATGTACCTACGACTGTGCAGGGCTCTGCATGATTCATGATTGCACAAGTATTATTCAGTGCACAGCATGAAGTCTCTAGAAAGTCAGTTCTTCAGAGGTGGCTCACTCAGGGGGATGTAGTCAGGTGTATCCTCATTTCTCTGCCCTCGTTTGGGCAGGTGCCTGATGGCATGGCTGCAGCGGTTCTCGGCAGGGGATCTGGGGCCAACCAGATCAGAAACACCTGGATGGGACCCAACACAGATGCAGACTTCCGGGCCCTGTTCATGCAATCGTGCGTGCAAGAAAGCTTTAATCCTCCTGTGACCCATTGCAGGTTGCTAGGCTCTCATGTAGGAGAAATGGACACGGGGCCAAACAGATTCCCAGCCAAGGCTTTACTGGGGGCTTGTTCAGGAGCGAGCATTTTCTGGCTGGCTTTCCAAAGAGGGCTGTCCCGGGCTTTTTATTAGATAAGGGAAGGGGTATAATGTCAAAGGAAAGGTATGTTAGCATGATTAGGCAGGGGCCTAAACTCTCATGTACAGGCATGGTGTAGATACATACTTCCTCATACATTGCATGTACAGAATGTGATGGATAAGCCCTGCTGGTGGGGGTGGGGGGGTTTGAATCGCAGTTTCACTGTTGCCCAGGCTGCAGTGCAGTAGGCACACGTTCATGGCCACTGCAGCCTCGACCTGCTGGGCTCAGGCGATCCTTCCCATTAGCCTTCCCAGTAGCTGGAACTATAGGCATGCACCATCACACCTGGCTAATTTTTCTTGATTTATTGTAGAGAGAAGGTCTCACCAAGTTGCCCAGGCGGGTCTCAAACCTGTGGGCTCAGACAATCCTCTCACCTCAGCCTCCCCAAGTGCTGGGATTACAGGCACGAGCCACCATGCCCGGCCAAGGGATTTTAGTATTATAATGAAGCAAGGGTTCCAGTGGGACACTCTCTGGTCCTTGTATGCATGGTTAGCAGGGTGGGCAGGGACTGTTGTCCAGGCAAGATTTATGGTGCAACATTGTTTATCTTCAGGGGTTTTCCAAGGTTGTGGCCCTTAGGATGGTTCCAACTGGAGTGTAGTTGCACAGTCTGGTGGCTAAAGTACGTGAGGGAGGCCAAGTCCTATCCCTGTCTCACTCCCAGCATTCCTGGGAGTTAAGCGGTATTCTTATCTTACAGAGGAGGAGCCTGAGACACAGAGAATCAGAGGTACTTGCCCAAGGTCACACAGCTAGAAAGTGGCAGGGCTAGGGTTCTCGGAGATTAAGACCTGTATTCTTATACAGACTTACTGTAAGCAAGTGTACTCTAAGACTTACTGCTTTAAAAGTCAGTACCAAGGGCCGGGTGAGTGGAAAAGTTCATTTTGTGGGTTGTTGGGCTCTAAAGGCGGCCGGGGTGGCAGGAGTTTCGGGGTAGCCATACCACCACTGTCATTCCCAGAGGCGACGTCGTAAACCAGGACGACCTGTACCAGGCCTTGGCCAGTGGTCAGATTGCAGCTGCTGGACTGGATGTGACAACCCCAGAACCACTGCCTACAAATCACCCTCTCCTGACCCTGAAGAACTGTGGTAAGAACTGCACATTGCCAATGCAGATACCCTGTTGCCCTGTAAGACCCGTGTTTATGGGGGTTCCTGAGATAGGCGTGTGTGAAGCCAGCGTGAGCAGAGGGACACACCCAGGAACCATGAGTGTTTACGCTACTAGTGACACTGGGACCTAAGAGGAGAGGACCTCCAGAGCATGCTAAACTGGCCTCTGTCCCTAATGGGCAGAATGTAGGGATGAATGGATTTGTTTTTAAAAATGGAGTAGGCCAGACTACATTTTACACCCTTAGCTGCTCATGGGTAAAACCCATCACTATAAATCGCCATCAGCAGTTTAAGTGTGAGGAATTAAAGGTGTAGTTACAATACCAATATCTCCAGCTTTTAGGCCAGTTTTTTTTTTTTTTTTTTGAGTTGGAGTCTCACTCTGTCGCCCAGGCCGGAGGGCAGTGGCATGCTCACGACCACCGCAGCCTCAACCCGCTGGGCTCAGGTGATCCTTCCACCTCAGTCTTCCAAGTAGCTGGAACTACAGGCACACACCACCACGCCCAGCTAACTTTTTATTTATTGTAGAGGTGAGGTCTCGCCAAGTTGCCCAGGTTGGTCTCTAACCTATGGGCTCAGACAGTCCTCTCACATTGGCCTCCCAAAGTGCTGGGATTATAGGCATGAGCTACCATGCCCGGTCTTGTGCCAGTTTTTTTTTTTTTTAGTTATTATTTTTATTTTAAAGATGTGGGGTACAATTCAGGGTTAGGTATACAGATGTTCATTATGCAGGTACTCTTGTTGATGAGGTATGCCCCTCTCCCCCGGCAGGTTCCCCCTACTGCCAATCCCACCAGAGCCTCCTTCTCTGTTTGGTTTTGGAGGCGGGGCCTCTGTGCACCCCATTTCTGCTGTGTTGGCGTGGATACTGGAGGACTCACTCCCTCCTGCCCTTCGGGAAGTGGCTGCTGCAGCACTTTTCACCTGCAGCAGTGCCTTCCTATAGCGGCTAGAGAATTGTTTGCAGTTCTTCCAAAACTTGGTTAACCAGCCCCACTGGGACCCTCAGAGACACAAGCAACAGCCAGTCAGTGCCCTGCCATAGAGGTCCGACTTTCACCTTCAGGGGCCTCTGCCTTTCATCTTGCACATCCTAACAATCGCACCCTTTTCCTTTGTTCCCCAGCCCGAAGGGTGGTAGATGCTTCCAGCAGTTGCTACCTCTGTGATCCCTCAGTGCAGTGGTTTCCATAGGTTCACGTTTGGCAGTCACCTGAAGGGGTGGCATGTCAATTCCAGGCTACTGGGCCCCAGCCCGGGGGTTTTAGCTTCAGTAGGTCTGGAGTGGGGCCCAAGACTATGCTTCTAATAAGCTTCCCAAGGACCCTGATGCTGCTGGTCCTGAACCACATTTTGGGTACTACTTTAGTGTTTGCTTTTGCCTCCTCAGTTACCTTTTTAATGACTTTATACCTCATTAATGCTTTATATTAAGTTCTGTTCATAGCTGGGCATGGCACATGCCTGTAGTTCCAGCTACTTGGAAGGCTGAGGCAGGAGGATTGCCTAAGCTCAGCAGGTCGAGGCTGCAGTGGCTATGAACGTGCCACTGCACTCCAGCCTGGGTGATGGAGTGAGACTCCAACTCAAAAAAAAAAAATTCCGTTCAGATAGCTGGTGTGGTTTCTGGCTCCAGACTGAGTGGTCAGGGCCTCAGGTGTCTAGGATGGTCCCTGTCCTTTATTTAGGTTCTGGAATGGAAACCCAAACAGAAGATCTTTAACCGTGCTGCCCAGTGAATGCTCCCATTCACTGCTGCCCTTGGAAACTACTGTCCCTGCCCTGCACCCCAGCCTGCAAGGAACATTAGCTGTGAAGCCAGGGCTGTTGCCCACAGCCGAGAAAACTGGTCCCACCCTCCCAAGGCCTGGGAAGTCAGCTCAGGGCCCCAGGTACTGCTTCAAAAGGCAGGGTTTATTGCTTTTGTTTTTGAAGAGACAGGGTCTCACTGTGTTGCCCAGGCTGACTTTGAACTCCTGGGCTCAAGCGACCCTCCCACCTCAACCTCCCAAGCAGCTGGGACTACAGGTGTGCAACACTGCGTAATTCTTTGGGGACAAGTAGCTTCAGCTGCTCTGCAGTGGGGCCAGCAGAATGATTTCTTGAAATGATTTCTGTAGATAAAAAGTCCCGTGGTCCTGGGGCATCATTCAGGGGTGCAGATGTGGGGTGGTCAGTAATAAACTCCGAAGCAAAATTGACACCTAGGGTCACCATCTGTTAACCGAAGGGTGGGTCTAGAGTGATTCTAAGACCCCTCCTGGCCCCGACATTCTTGCATTTAGAATACAGGTCTGTTATTACACTTGTGACTAGGTTTCCATTACCCAGAGTCCTTTTATTGCTACTCTGAACCTCAGGCCCGGGGGAGTGGAGTGTTTAGTGACAGGGGAAAAGCCATAGCAATCGTGAAGCAGGTTCTTTATATTCTTACTGGCAAACCCCAGCCACAAGACAGGAGCCCAGTTGAAGGCTTCTGAGCCCCCCTTACCTCCCTCTCTTCTTTCCAGTGATCCTGCCCCACATTGGTAGTGCCACCCACGGAACTCGCAACACCATGTCCTTGCTGGCTGCTAACAACTTGCTGGCTGGCCTGAGAGGGGAGCCGATGCCCAGTGAACTCAAGCTGTAGCCAAAAGGGGGAGGGGACATCGAGGCCTGGGAGGCAAACAGTACCTTGGTGTTCTGCCGGATGCGCCCAGGCTTTATTTGGACCCACAGGCGGGAGCCAAGGAGAATGCCTGTTCTGTCCTGATTCTGTGAGGAAACGCTGGTGCTGATAGATGTGCTTGCCCCTTTTGTGGTTAGACACACCTGAGTCAGAAGTGTATAATTCTGCTATTAAATAATTATCTTAAAGACCGTCTCAGCCTGTGACTGGGGGAAGCTAACAAAAAGCATCGAGCTGGGTCTGGTGGTGCTGCACAGTTGGGGAGGCTGAGGTCAGAGGATCACTTGAGCCCAGGAGTTCAAGGTTGCAGTGAGCTATGATCACGCCCCTGCACTCCGTCCTGGATATCATTCAGGGGTACAGTGTTGTTGGTGCTAAACTCCTAAGCAAAGCTGGCACCTCGGTTCACCATCTGTTTTTTTTTTGAGTTGGAGTCTCTGTCGCCCAGACTGGAGTGCAGTGACACGCTCCCGGCCACCGCAGCCTCGACCTGCTGGGCTCCGGCGATCCTTCCGCCTCAGCCTTCCAAGTAGCTGGAACTACAGGCGCACGCTACCACACCCGGCTAGTTTTTGATTTATTGTAGAGACCAGGTCTCACCAAGTTGCCCGGGCAGGTCTCGAACCCATGGGCTCAGGCAATCCACTCACCTCGGCCTCCCAAAGTGCTGGGATTACAGGCTGAGCCACCAAGCCCAGCCTAGTTCACCATCTGTTAACCAAAGGTGGGGGGGTCCAGATTGGCTTCAAGACCCCTCCTAGCCCCAACATTCTTGCATCTAAAAAAATAAAAAACGGGCAACCCCCTTGGGTCCCCTCCCACTCTGGGAGCTTTTCTTTCCTCTCAATAAATCCTGCTTTCTCAAAATAAAAAGAGCATCTATTTACCCCTTGTAAGTCAGGGCATCCCATGATCTGCCTGGCTCTGCTTCCCACCTCAGCCCTCACCCCAAGCATTTCCATTATTAGAAACTGTCCAAACTCCCTAACTCTTCATCCTCTATGCCCAAATTCCTTCACTTGTCCCTCACCAAGAATGGGACAAGCAGAACCCAGGTGTGACTGTGGCAACTGAGTCTGACATCAGGTTTTAAATTAAAGAGCACATACAGTAAAGCAGAATTCATTGCAAGAAATAAAAACTAAGTAAAAGCACAACACTCTTACTTGTTTGATCCAGAGTAATTGGAGGTAGGTGGGTTTCTTCAGTTTAAAATTAGTTCCGGGGCCAGGCATGATGGCTCACGCCTGTAATCCCAGCAATTTGGGAGGTCAAGGTGGGAAGATTGCTTGAGACCAGGAGTTCAAGGCCAGCCTGGGCAACATAGTGAGACCTTGTCTCTACAAAAAATAAGCTTTTTAAAATCACCACCTCACCCACTCCTCCCCAAATCAGCCACTATTGACTACTGCCAATGCCCTGCTCTGATCTCAAGGAATCTGCTTCCAGCTCTTCCCCACAGCCAAGCCAGACTGGCAAATGGAATTTCCAACCTGGGAGGCAGGTCCAGGGAGCAGCACAAGATTAGGCAGGCCCTCTGAGAGCAACTGGGTGAACTGGGAACAAAACTCCTGCGTGTCCACAGACAAAAGGCGGGGGACGTGGAAGGGAATAATTTAAGGAGAACAACCAGTAATTGCTATTAACAGCATTGTTTTCTCGGAGGCTTGCTTTTTTAATTAAATAATTTTATTGTATGTATTTAAGGTATACAACATAATGTTATGGACAACATACGAGGCTTGCTTTAAAAAAGTACTAGTCAAAGTGGGGCTAGCAGAGAAAGCGACACTACCCTTTTTTGTTTCAACTTTAATAAACCAAGCAAAATAAAAACACATATTTGGAGGCATGAATGTGACAAATTTTTTATTTCAAAATCTCAAAGTGTGACCAGCATAGCACCACTGACATGGGTGCCTTCACGGAACTTTAGGATCCGATCACCAGAAAAGAGTCTACATGATCATGCCAGGCTAATTAAGGCTAACCAATCAAAACTTCAGGTACCCAACCAGTTGTAATCCAGGTAGAACCTACAGTTCACAGGAGCCCTGGGACTGGTTTTCCAGGGAACCTTGACGTTATGTTTCAAGTGCTACAGCACGTACGAGGACACTGGCCCACAGCTTGCTTCTCACATGTAGAAACTGATTTGACTAAGAGGTAGATGAGAGATTCCAGGTTCCATCTAGCAATGGAGAGGCAAGGCTCCAGCATGTGTCAGAGACAGCCCCCAAAGCAAAAAGTCTGCTAACATGTGAGTGGAGGTGAGGGCGCAGGCTGGAAGGGAAGGAGCACCACGCTGCTCTGCCCATGCCACTGGCTCCTCTCCCTGGGCCCAGGTAGGGCCTCTCTTTCTCCAGGCTCACCCACCTGAGCCCCCAGATCAACCTCCTCACAAGACACTGGTCCCTACATCGTGCAGAGGGGTGGCTGTGGCATCTCCTCACACTGTGTCAGAACATGGACTGCCCACAATGAGTCATATGAACTGAATGTCCCAGGTGATCCCATACCCTCCAAGGGGCTCTTTTCCACGTCTACTCAAAAGAAATCACAGGTATCCCTATTGGCTTTCCTCCCTGGGAATCGGTTCATGGGAGATGGAAAGCCCCTCTGGGACATTATGGATTCATCCACAGATGTACAACTGCACACATTAGATTAAAAGAAACACACGCTAATTTTTGTTTTAGACTACACATACTTAGCTTCCTAAACACAAGAATGGAATAATTCCTCTAAATTATGCACAATGGTTTGGTATCTCTAAAAAAGCTGTATAAAAAAATAAAATGAACTCATGTTCATGCATGAATTAGACTGAGTTCATGAATCCTACAAAGATACATTAACCTGTGCTAGTCTCCTGGATGCACATAAGCCAAAGCTTGGCCTAACACAGGTGCCACTAACAGCCCTGCTGGCACAGTGTCAGAGGAGAGCAAAGTGGTGCTGGGGAAGTGAGCCGGCGGGCCCACAGTGACCCAAATGCCTCTCCAACAGTCTCAGATGCTACCCGCTACATGGCATAGCTTGGCTATGCCATGGGCTGCCTAATTCTCTTTCAGAGCCTGGAAAATATCCATGACCACTGCTACTTTTGGATTTCAAACAATTTTCAACATTCAGTATTGGACTAGGGAAACAACAACAATAAAAGTTTAGGGTCTATACTGCTGGAGTATAGTATATAACAGTAATAATGGGAAAGGGGTGGCATTTTTGGTTAGTCTGTAATTGAAAACAGTAATCTAGGCCTGGAGAGACTCCACATTGGGCATGGGAGTGTGAAGAAATGAAGCAGAGCTTGTCCTCGGGTAGGATGTGTCAGCCTGGACCGGCCCTTGACGTCTGGATGGAGCAAGGGGTGAATGTGCCAAGAAAGACCCCACAAAACATGACCCCACATCATCAGAACAAAGACAAACACAAGCTCTTTTCTGACTTCCTAACATGAACTGTAACATCTGTGATACAAGTTGGTTAAAATACTGCTAAACAGCACACACAGGAACAATATCCTACTTGTCACTCTCTACAAGCACATACTCCATTTACAACTGTTCTTAAAACCAGAAAAAACTGTTAAAAACATCTATCCAACAGTGATGTATTCAAAAGTATATACACCTAATAGTCCAAGAGAATGCTTTCTCTGGACACAGTGTCAGCACCATCAAAGTGCAGTGTCTGTGACTGCAAATCAGACAAAAATAAAAAATACAGTACTTTCTGAGGCCTAGGACTAGCTCATGATACACTTTAAAGCATTTGTGGCAGACAGGCATGTCCTCAAGGGCCTTCCTTTTAGACAGGCACCAAGTCGCCACTGGTTACACATAAGTGCGTTTTGCATCACTGTACAGGGATATAATATTCCCATCAGAGGGTTTAGGAGATTTAATTAAATCCTTCACAGAGTTTTACAAAAATTGCTAAAAAAATTTTTTTGCACTTCTATTTTTAAATTTTTAAATGTGCCACTTTTAACAACATCAATTACAAACTACTTTCTGACTGCATTACTCAACCCTAAGGAAGAACTTGCTTTCAGGGACTGCATCCCTCTCCCAAGGCGTGCACTTCATTCAGAAATGCAGCAGCATAAATGCTACACGTATCAGTTCTCCACTTATCACGCTGAAATTTGCAATAGCCACTGGGCAGCCTGAAGCTTCAACCCCAATGGCATTAACTGCTTACCAAAAGAGAGTCAGTCCTACAACTGGCCTCGCCTCTGCATTGTCTCGTGAGGACAAACGGCTAGAGCAAAGTGCTGGGAAGATTGCTGCTCTGCCAGCGCAGGCAGGTAGTCTTCGAGTGTTTATACAGGTGGCTGGACTGACTAAACCTCTTGCCACACTTCAGGCAGGCGTAGGGTTTTTCACCTGTGTGAACACGGATGTGCTTCTTGCAATCTGTCAAAGTCAGAAAAGTTTTGCAGCAGATTTTGCAGGCATACTTGCGAGCTCCCTCCACAACCAAAACGTTGTGCTCTGATAAGGCCTTCTTGCACTTTGACAAGACATCAGCAGATGCCCTGGTCAACTGTGGAGGGCCAGGCTGGGAAGGATGGCCATTTTCAAATGAGGATGTGGCACCATTCATCATTAGCTGGGAACTGGCAGAGTTTTCTGGGATCTGTGAGCTCCTGACAGAAGTTACAACTGGCATTTTGGGAGCTATGCGGCGGTAGTATGGAAAGTTACTGGCTCCTCCCCTTGGGGAACCTATCATTACCCTGGAGAAGGAGGAGTGGAGGCCCAAACCAGACCTGGAAAAATCCATCCCAAACTGTTCTCCTCCTTGGTAGCCTGAGGTCTGCACGCACGGCAGGCCCATCACCTCCTGCATAGGCCGAACAAAGTGGGAGTCTGCAGGTTCACTAAATGGGTTCTCCACATGGGAGCCAGCAGCAGAGGAGGGCCCGCCCGCAGGCCCAGCTTCAGGACTCAGCAAATAAGGGGCCTCGCTCTCCAGCCTGCAGTCACTAGTGGTGTTCGGGATATTATCATCATTGTTCTGATTTGCACTGAAGTTGCTTCCTCTGCTCTTGTTAAGAAAATTTGAAATACTAAAAGTGGACTTATGCTCTAGGTTATTTGTGACTTCCAAAATGTGGATGTCACCTACCCTATCCGTGCTAGACTGGGGATCTGAAAAACTCCGATCACTGCTTTCAGGGCTGAGGTCTATCTTCTCGGCACTGACCACCACTCCTTCCACTTCCACAGACTCACTGCCTTCTGCTTGTGAGGTCACATCACTCACTTCATCCTGAGGCTCAGGTGAGCTCAAGGGCTCAGATTTGACCACCACCCTCATGTGCTCCTTCTCACCAAGGCCAACTTCAGGATTGTCACATGGAAAGCCACTTTTCTCTGTTGCAGCATCCTGATCAAAACTAGTTTCAACCTGAGTTGCACGAGAGGCCATGGACAACTGTGCCATGTTGTTGCCACTGTTGTCAGACTGGCTGGGCACCTGGGCATCTTCTTGAGCGCCGAAAGACTGGTCAAACATGATAGCACCGTCTTCCTGGTTGTCGGCCATCCCGTCTGCTTTCGGATTATCCACAATTTTCAGAGAATCTGGTGAAAAGAACTCTTCCCGAGGATGGACCCCCGAAGGACCGCTCTCCGGAGTAACATCTGAAATGGCAGACTCATCCATGGAGGGCCGGAGGCGTTGCCTGGCTCGCTCCTCTGCAGACTGCTTGCGCTTGTGAAGGCGTCTCATGGGGAAGGACGTCCGCTGGTCCAGGTTACTGCGCATGGAGGAGCTAATGGGGGCTGGCTGCTCCTCGCCACTCTGGCTGGAATTGAGGGCTGAACTCACGATGCTTAGTCCCAGCTGCTGTAGCATAAAGGAGCGCTGCATGCGGGCGCTCTGCTCCTGAACGCGCTCACTGGGGGGAGACATGGGCAGCGTCCTTGTCGTTAGGTAATGTTTACATGCCTTAACAACAGAGTTCAAATGCAGGTGAGAGGCTGCCAATAAGACATCCATAACATTGCTCTCCCCCAGCATGAGGGTGGAGGTATACATCATGTCAATCAGCGCAGCAAAGGCCTCTGCTGTCACTACCTCGCTATCCAGCTGGATCATGTTCATGGTCTGATCTCCCTCTGCCACTGAGAACAGGGCTCGGAAATGTGTGCTGCATGCTGCCAGCACAGAGCGGTGGGCTTTAAAGTGTCTGTTCCCCACTACAATGACACAATCACAGAGCTGCCCATGAAGTCTCTGGTAGTTCAGTTGCTGGAAGATCTGTTCAAAGTGACCAGGAAAATCCATGATCCTATATGAAAACAAAGAAAGAAAAGTGTTAAGAAGTAGAAAAGCTTAAGTCAAAGTCAGAACACAAAGGGTATGATAAAAAGAGAGGCATGGATGGTCAAGCTTGGACCATTTGCAACTTGTGATGATAGGCACATACAGTAAGAACTGTCAGATAAGGAACAGATGTCAATTCAGCCATCAGCCCAGGAAGCATGCACACATATGGGCTTAGGTATTGGCTGTTTACAGGTTCCCTTCACTCTTCATATGACCCACTGGTAACACGGAGGGTCTGTGTTAGTAAAGACCAGCATGTAGGTGATGGCATATCCATTCCACAGAAGTTTGTTAGAGTTCTGCATTCCCTAAGGACAGTGAATGAATGCCAAGAAATTCCAAATAATCTTCACAAACTTAAATAAGAAAAAAGGGCCAGGTGCAGTAGCTCACGGGTTCGAGACCAGTCTGGGCAACTTGGCAAGACCTGGTCTCTACAATAAATTTTAAAAACTTAGCCAGGCGTGGTGGCGCACACCTGTGGTTCCAGCTACTTGGAAGGTTGAGGCGGAAGGATCATCTGAGCCCAGCAGGTCAAGGCTGCAGTGGCTGTGAGCATGTCACTGCACTCCAGCCTGGGCAACAGAGTAAGACTCTGAATCAAAAAAAAAAAAAGGAAAAGAGAAAAGAGGGCAGATGAATGGGAAAGATTTTCAGTTATAAATGGCAGTAGAGTGCACACATGCATTTACCCCCTATTGATTTCCTGAAACCCCATCAAAAATACACTAAAGTTTTTTTTTATTTTTTTTTATTTTTGATTTGGAGTCTCACTCCATCACCAGGCTGGAGTGCAGTGGCACACTCACGGCCACCCCAGCGTTGACCTGCTAGGCTCCAGCAATCCTTCCGCCTTAGCCTTCCGAGTAGCCGAACACAGGCATGTGCTACTATGCCCGGCTTTTTTGAGTTTTATTGTAGAGATGAGGTCTCGCCAAGTTGCTCAGGTTGTTCTCGAATTGTGGGCTCAGGCAATCCACTTACCTTGGCCTCCCAAAGTGCTGGGATTACACGTTTGAGCCACCGTGCCTGGCCTGTTGTTGTTTTAAAGGTATAAACCCACAAGAAAAAAAAATGGAAAAGACTTCAATAGTATTTTGGAAGATGGAGAGCAGCAGGTGAATGAGTCCTAACTGACTTAGCACACCCACAAAGCGAAAATCCTAAATTGGCAGTGGAGAAAACAACCTGACATATAAACTCCCCTCTCAAAGGCTCAGGTACTGATAGCCTAAGTGGTGGAGAATTAGAGTGAAGGTGTGACTAAGACAGGAGGCCCGACTGAAAGTCTATCCAATAAAAAAGAAAAAAAAAATCATAGACACAGAATTTTTTTTTTTTTTTTTTGAGTTGGAGTCTCACTCTGTCACCTAGGCTAGAGTGCAGTGACGCACTCACGGCCACCCCAGCGTCGACCTGCTGGGCTCCAGCGATCCTTCCATCTCAGCCTTCCAAGTATCTGGAACTACAGGCACGTGCTACCACGCCCGGCAAATTTTTGATTTATTGTAGAGACGAGGTCTAGCCAAGTTGCCCGTGCTGGTCTTGAACCCACGGGCACAGGCAATCTACTCACCTTGGTCTCTCAAAGTGCTCGTATTACAGGCTGAGCCACTGAGCCCAGCCAGAAAAGATAAATTTATAGAAAGTAGATTATGGTTATCTGGGGCTGAGGGTGGCATTGGGGAATAAGTGCAAATGGGAAGAAGGAATTTTTGGGGTAGAGAGTGACAGAAATGTTCTAAAATTTAATTGTGGTCGGAGTTGCACAACTAATAAGTGCAAATGGGAAGAAGGAATTTTTGGGGTGGAGAGTGACAGAAATGTTCTAAAATTTAATTGTGGTCAGAGTTGCACAACTCATAAATTTATTAAAAATATTTGAACTGAGGCCAAGTATGGTGGCTCATGCCTGTAATCTCAGCACTTTGGGAGGCTGAGGTGGGAGGACTGCTTTAAGTCAGGAGTTTGAGACCAGTATGGGCAACATAGCAAGACCCCTTCTTTAAACAATATTTTGAATGGTACTAAAACATGGGCTTTATGGTAGGTACATTATACCTCAAGAAAGCACAAAATTATACCTCCATATAAAAAATGAGAAAGAAAAACAAAAGATGAACAAGCTTGAACCAAAGCCATTTTTTCAGAGTCCATTTTGAACTGTTGGGCTGCTACAAAACTAACCTGACTGTTTAGAATATATCTTTGATAGCCAGGTGTGGTGGCTCACGCCTGTAATCCCAGCACTTTGGAAGGCGGAGGTAAGAGGATTGCCTGAGTCCAGGGGTTTGAGACCAGCCTGGGCAACTTGGCAAGGCTTCGTCTCCATAGTAAATCACAAAAATTAGCTGGGCGTGGTGGTACACATCTGTGATTCCAGCTACTTGGAAGGCTGAGGCAGAAGTATCATCTGAGCCCAGCAGGTCGAGGCTGTGGTGGCTGTGAGCATGCCACTGCACTTCAGCCTGGGCAACAGTGAGAGTCTGACTTAAAAAAAGAAAAAAAAAAAAGACTATATCTTTGATGATATTAAGAAACAATTGTTTTTTTCCCTGAGTTTTGATAATGATGTGATTTTTTTAAAAGTACTTTTTAAAGATAGAAATATTTACAGAAGAAATGATATGACATCTGAGATTTACTTCAAAAGTTTGTGTATTTGAAATTTTTCATAATAAAAAGTTAAATTTAAAAAGGAGGAAAAAGAGGAGCTCACAGTGGCCTATGACTGATCCCTTTCCAATACTGAGTTTGGAACCATTGACCTCTGGACTCACTGAAAACAAGAACTTACTTATTCTCATCCAAGAAACTATTGCAGTTCTTCCAAGGAACTATGTGACTGCTGATTTAGAGCCTCTATCCTGACTAGGGCTGGTGACAGGACCTCACTAAATGGGTAGAAAACAGGGCCAATAACCCCAAAGACGCACTCCTGGTGCCCTCTGCTCACAGGCTCTATAGAAGCTGCATAAAAACCCTGTCTCTCCCTCTCCAGAGAATGAACCTCTGGTCTTCTGGGATGGGGGTTAGGTTGAATCTAATGGCTCAACTCCAGGATACAAACATATGCAGACTGCATATCTAATGTGCCTGGTACTGAGGATAATATGATCAACAAGACAGATCCAATCCCTGCCCTCAGGGAGAATAAACTAATAAACAGTCAAGTTTACTGGAGAGTCCCTCCAATAAAGTATTGTAAGTGCTATGATAAGTCCAAGATACAACAGAAGACAGGAAAGGGGCAGCTGCCTCTGACAGGGGTGGGCAGTGGGGAAGGCCTGTGGGGGCAGGGAGGAGAGCCTTCAGTCTCCTGCAGGGCTTGGAGGCTGAACCAGAGCGAATGTACCCAGGACACCAGGCGAGACCCAGTGGCTGGGATCAGTCTACACCGAAAATCAGCTCTAAGCTAAAATCTGCATACACAAGATGAGACTCCTACCCCCCACCACCTCCAACCCCTTCACTTGCTCCGCAACTGTCAGATTAGCAGCCAGGCTCCTATCTCCCAAGGACACTGGAGATACCTCTCTGGGGAAACTGAAGTTTGGGAGTCCCTCTAATAAAACATTTGGGTCCCTATCTAATTTCCCTATGGTGAAACTCACTCATCCTCAGGGCCCACCCATCCGCTCAGTTTCTAATCAGTTTGTGCTTTACTCTTAAATATGAACAGTTAAGTAGCACCACAAACTGGAGGAAAAAGACCTCTAACATAAAAGACAAAACCCCTAACAACTGGAAAAAAAGCATTTGGAAGAAACAGACAATGTAGAGAGAAAAAAAAAAAAGAACACTAAAGAGAAAAAATACCTATAATTAACATCCTCAGAGATAAAAGATACCACATCCATGAAACAAGATATTTCTTTTTTTAAAAGAGGAATATTCAAGGAACACAAGAGTCACTGGAAATTTAAAATAGGGAAAAAATGTAGCTAGGCATGGTGGCTCACGTGTGCAATCCCAGCACTTAGGGAGGCCAAGAGAGGACTGCTTGAGCCCAGGAGTTCAAGACCTCCTGGGGAACATAATGAGATCGCATCTCTACAAAAAAAAAAAAAAAAAAATCAAAAAATTAGCTGCACATGGTAGTGCACACCTGTAGTACCAACTACTTGGGAGGCTGAGGCATAAGGAGGATATCCTGAGCCCAGGAAGTTGAGGCTGTGGTGAGCTCTGAGTGTGCCACTGTACTCTAGCTGGACATCAGAGCGAGACACTGACTCAAAAAAAAAAAAAAAAAAAAGCCAGACCTGGTGGCTCAAGCCTATAATCCCAGCACTTTGGGAGGCAGAGGCAAGAGGACTGCCTGAGCCCAGGGTTCAAGACTAGCCTGGGCAACTTGGTGAGTCCTTGTCTCTACAATAAAACAAAAAGTTAGCTGGGCATGGTAACACACACCTACAGTTCCAACTACTTGGAAGGCTGAGGTGGAAGGATCACCTAAGCCCAGCAGGTCAAGGCTACAGTGGCCGTGAGTGTGACACTGAGACTCTGACTTAAAAAAAAAAAATAACTGAGACTACAGGTGTGCACCATTACGTCCAGCTAAATTTTCCCTCTATTTTAGAGGAGGGGTCTTGCTATGTTGCCCAGGTTGGTCTTGAACTCCTGGCCTAAAGTGAGTAGCTGGAATTACAAGCACGAGCCATCACACTGGCTCAGAGGCATCACTTTGAGGAAATTTTCCCAGGGCCCAGAGACCTTTGAGAAGAGGCTACTACTCTGAGTTAGTTTAACATGACCCCAACAAAGACAGAGGTTTTGTTTTATTTTTTGAGTTGGAGTCTCACTCTGTCACCCAGGCTGGAGTGCAGTGCAGCCTTGACCTGCTGGGCTCCGGCGGTCCTTCCACCTCAGCCTTCCAAGTAGCCGGAACTACAGGCATGCGCTACCATGCCCGACTAATTTATTTATTTATTTATTGTAGAGATGAGGTCTCACCAAGTTGCCCAGGCAGGTCTCGAACCCGCGGGCTCAGGCAATCCACCTCAGCCTCCCAAGGCGTGGGATTACAGGCTGAGTCACTGAGCCCAGCAAGACAGAGGTTTAAATAATATTGGAAGGCAGGGTAAACAGTGCATGTAATCTTAATTTCTCATTAGCCTTGATAACCTCAGTCCTTCACTAGGTTTCCTATCATAGTCCCTAAGATCGACTCAAGTTTTCCAAGCTCTTGGATACCCAGAACTTCCTGCCATGCCTTGTTGGCAGGCCATCCTCAGAGCAACATAGGGGATAATACCTACATTGTAACTACAAATCTTCTACCTTGGAAAAGTAGGACTCACAATTTGCAGCCTATCCAAACGTGAAGAAGGTGTTCAAAAGATTCTGCTGGGCGCGGTGGCTCATGCCTATAATCCCAGCACTTTGGGAGGCCGAGGCCAGAGGATTGCCTGAGCCCACTGGTTCGAGACCAGTCTGGGCAACTTGGTGAGACCTCATCTCTACAATAAATCAAAAAATTAGCGGGGCGTGGTGGCGTACACCTGTAGTTCCAGTTACTTGAAAGACTGAAACGGAAGAATCACCTGAGCACAGCAGGTCAAAGCTTGGGTGACAGAGTGAGACTCTGACTCAAACAAACAAATAAACAAAAAGATTCTGGCAGCTACAAATGACAAATGCCCACTACAGTATCCCTCTGACAAACAGGACCCCTCTACATATATGTAATGTGCAGGTGACTTGGGAAATGCAGAGTTTTACTGAGTAAGAGGTGACCATCCTGGAAATGAAAGAAAGAACCAAAACAGAAGGACAAATGAGTTGGCATTATATTGTACAGGTGTACAGGCAGTGTAGACATCTTAAACTAGTATTACTCTGACATGGCTGTTGCTAAGGAACTATGGTAAATTTAAAAGAAAAAGAAAACTCTAGGAAAATCAAAACTGGGAAAATTTAAAAATATTTATTTAGCCGGGCTCGGTGGCTCAGCCTGTAATCCCGCGCCTTGGGAGGCTGAGGTAAGTGAATTGCCTGAGCCGGCGGGTTCGAGACCCGCCTAGGCAAGCGAGACCTCATCTCTACAGTAAATCAAAAAATTAGCCGGGCGTGGTAGTGCACGCCTGTAGTTCCAGCTACTTGGAAGGCTGCGGTGGAAGGATCGCCGGAGCCCAGCAGGTCGAGGCTGCGGTGGCCAGGAGCGGCCACTGCACTCCAGTCTGGGCGACAGAGTGAGACTCCAACTCAAAAAAAAAAGAAAACCCAAGTAGTCCAGCACACGAATCCTAGGGCATCCTTGGAGATTAGCATCGAGGTATTTTTAAATAGTATTGTTCATTTTAATTCAATTTTTTGCATTTGCTGAAATAAAGCAGATTTGCATAGTCTGCAGAGAATCGGGCTTTGGCCAGGGCTCACCATTTCTCTGTCCTGGGCAAGCTCATGGGTATTGGGAGTTCTATGTTCTCAATTTATGATGAAGTGTGGGAAATTTAAAAAAATTACCACATGCGAAGGTCCAAGTTCACTATGGCTGGCCATATCGAACATTTGGAAGTTTGTTTCCTCTGAGGAATTGCTGAGTTTCCAAAGTCATTTTACTAAGTATGCATGTCTAGTTTGCATCCAATTAGATAAAGCAGCTGCATAGGAACAGAGCCCTGATATTAATCCACAAATTCAGGTGTCAGAGTGGGAGGTTATATGCAGGCATCGCCCGGCTGAATGCATTTAAATTGTTCAAATCCACGTATGGGAGCAAATTCTCTATCATTTGAAAGCTTGGAAATGTTTCCATAGCGATGAATTTTCTGAAACGTTCAAAATCATAGCACAAATACAGTCTCACCTTTTAGAAGGATGCTCTTTAAGCAGGGGAGTGGCACGATCACTTTCACATCATTGGAGGATCATTTTGATGCCGCCTGGGGGAGGGACTGCAAGACAGCAGATGGACAGGAAGGCAGGTGTTCTGATAAACCAGCCAAGAAATGACCAGGAGGTGACCCAGAATGGTGACAGAGAGTTTCCAAGGGACGTGTGTTTAGAAGAGTGACTGTGATGGGTAAAATAGTGGCCTCCCAGAAAGGCATGACCACCCGGAACCTGTGAGTGTGACCTTATTTGGAAAAAAGGTCTTTGTAAATGTAATAGTTAAGGATTTCAACATAAGATCATCTTGGATTAATCAGGTCAGACCTAAAGCCAATGACAGGTGTCCTTATAAGAGACAGAAGGCAGGCTGGGCACAGTGGCTCATTCTGCAATCCCAACACTTTCAGAGGCCAAGGCAAGAAGATTGTTTGAG
>CAUYQG010041767.1:0-45590 GCA_963574415.1 Tarsius wallacei | reverse complement strand
AACCTGCTGGGCTCCGGCGATCCTTCCGCCTCCGCCTTCCGAGTAGCTGGAACTACAGGCGCGCGCTACCACGCCTGGCTAGTTTTTTTTTTATTTATTGTAGAGATGAGGTTTCGCCAGCCCAGGCGGGTCTCGAACCCGTGGGCTCAAGCAATCCACTCACCTCAGCCTCCCAAGGCGCGGGATTACAGGCTGAACCACCGAGCCCGGCGCCATTAATTTTTTAGTAGGTTGTGCATTTGCCTGGTCCAGGTGTCTAGAAAAGTCTTCCTCCTATCCTGTCCTACCCCTGCCCAGTCTCCAAGGCCCTAACAAGTTACCACTGGTCATAGTTTCTTATGAACCTATCTGGAATTTCTTTTCACAAATATAAGCAGTCTGTCATATTATGTATTACTATAAGAGTCAGTTCATATGTAACTCAGAAATAAGGAAATAATGTTGGTATGACTCTGAAGCTGCATTGGTTCGCTCACTTCAAGAATTTCTCTTTGTCACTGGTATTATTATTATTATTATTATTATTATTATATTGCCTTGGCTAGTTTTCTTTATGATTCTCATGCTCTGGGTTCATTGAGAGTCTTAAATCTATAGAATTATAGTTCTTATGAAATTTGGAAATTTTCAGTCAATTTTCAGAAAATTTTCCAAATTTTCATCCAAATTTGGAAATTTTCAGCCAAATATATTTCAAATATTTTTTCTTCTGTTTGCCACCTTTTCCCTCACCCCAGTTCATCAGACTTTTCTTCTGTGGTGTTTAATATGCTGTTAATGACACTCAGGTCTTTCTTCATCTCACACATCGTTTTCATCTCCAGAAGCTTGATTTGGGTCTTAGAAATAATAATAACGTCCATGTCTCCCCTTAACATGTCCCATCTTTCTTCTGGCTTCTTGAACATTCAGGATCCAGTTATAGTAAATGTTGTAATGTCCTTGTCTAATTCCGTCATTTTTGTCTTTTCTGGATTTTCATTGATTTTTCTTCATGTTAAAAGCCATATTTTTCCTGCTCCCTTGCATGCCCAATAAGTGTTGATCGAATGCCAGACACACATTTTACCTTGTTAGATGATGGATCGTTTTCTATTCCTATAAGCACTTTTATGCTCTGTTCTGGGATGCAGTTAGATTACTTAAAAGCAGTTGGATTCCTTCGAGTCTTGCTTTCAGCTTTGTCCGTGGACATCAGAGCAGCATTTAGTCTGGGGCAAATGTCTCCCACTATGAGGCAAACCCCTTCCAAGTATTCTCCCCAGTGCCACATGAATTTCGAGGTTTTGTGCTCTGGCTGGTGGGAACAGGAGCTGTTCCCAACTGCACTGTGAGCCCTGAAGGTTGTTCTGGTCTTTTCCAGTGCTTCTTCCAGGCTCTGGGTGGTTTCCTCACACCCACGTGCCCATCAGCTCAGGAGGCCCCCCAAAGGGAACTCTCAGCAGTCCTCCAGAGCACTCTCAGGCCACTCCCATTCCCTGGGAGCGCTGCTCTGCGGATTCCAGCCACATTGGCCTCCCCTGAAGGGCTCCATCTCCCCAGCTCAGAGAGACCCCAGGCTCCACCTGGGCTCCCATCCCTGGAAACTCCACCCTGGGGCAATCAGACGGCTCGACACCTGCTTCTCTGCTTGCAAGGATCTCTGTCCTCCATGCCCAATGCCCAGCGTCTTGGAAACCTAGTTTAAACTGTCTCAGCTGGGAGGGTAAATCCGGACCTTGTCAACTAAGTCTTGGCCGGAAGTGGAAGTTCCCCTGCGTTGATTCACTGGTGCTTTTCCCCCAGCACATGTACTAACAGCTGTTGAACACAGGTAAGGGTCAAGCCTCACATAAGTGCGGCTGCCATGACGCCCCCTGCTCTTCCTGGCCTCTGTTTGGTCATGTGCTCTCTTTTTGGAGAACTTTTTTTGGTCATGTGCTCTCTTTTTGGAGAACTGACCTTGCAGTTCCCGCCAACCATTGTGCATTGTGCCTTTGCACAACTTAATGTAATAAAAATGGTTGCATAACTTAATGTAATAAAAACCACTCAGTGTGCAACACCTCCGCTGTCTCCAAACCCCTCCAGAAGGATGCTTTCACCTCCTTTCAAAAGCGAAGTCCTTTATCTAATGTAGTACTTGTTGGTCTATTATCTATTTACTTTTTTTTTCACCATGCTATTTTTTTTTTCAGAGATAGAGTCTCACTCTGTCACCCTGGCTGGAGTCTAGTGGCATGATTGCAGCTCTCTACAGCCTCGAAGTCCTGGGCTCACTCTCCAGAGTAGCTAAGACTCCAGATACACGCCACTACATCCCATGCAAAAAATGTATGATGTTGCCCAGGCTGGTTTTGAGTTCCTGGCCTCTAGCAGTCCTCCCATCTCAACCTCCCAATGTGCTGGGATCACAGGAGTGAGCCACCATACCTGGCCCATGCTATTGAATTTACTAAGATCGTCATTGCTTTTGTTAATGCTCTGGGCACAAAGTTGCATTACTTTTGGGAAGTCCTCCCCAACCCTACTTTCCCCCATTATAACTCTGTTATCTGAGCATACAGTTTTGCACAACTCATGGCTTTCAGGAAGGCATTATCACATGGTAGCGAAAACACTTGTGTGTGTTCTTATTTTCATAGTCCATATAATATGCATACTCTTCTGCACCTTGCTTCTTTTGAGAACTTTCTAAGTCTGTCTGTGGAAAGAGTTTCCTCATTCTTTTTCAAAGTGCCTATTATTCCACTGAATGATGTGCTAGAATTAATTTAACCCGTTCCTCACTGGGAGCCCTTTGCCTTCTTTCCAGTCTTTTGCAATCGCCACAAGTGTGGCAATGCAAGGTTCTATATGTGTATGATTTTGTTTTTCTACAAGTATGTCTAAAGGACAAATTCCCAAAAGTGGGATTCGGGGTCAAAGGGCAAGCCTATAATTAAATTTGGTAGATATCGCCAAGTTACCCTCCACGGGGATTCCACCAATTTAAACACCCACCACCAGTGCCTGAGAGTACTCGTTTCCTGGAAAACTCACCAACCCAGTGTCACCTGATGTTGGAGTCTTTGCCAGTCTGATGCATGGAAGACGGTGTCTCTGTGTAGCTCTAATTTCTAAGTCTTATCCTGTGAATGAGGTTAAGTGTCTTTTCAGATCTTTGACCAATTTGTATTTCTTTTTTGGTGACCTAGAAGATTAGACTTGAAAAACTGTGCAAAGGAAGAATGATGGCCTACTAAGCATATCAATATTTAAACACAGTGTATAACTCCAGTAATCAAAGCAGAATGCTTCTAGTATGAATAGACTGGTCAACCGACAGAGGAGAGAGAGAGAGACTCCACACGTCAGGGAACTTAGCGCCTGGGGAAGATGGCCTCTTAAGCTAGTGGGTAAAGACGGACTGTCCAAGGAGTGGCATTGGAGCAACTGACTAGCCATCTGGGGGAAACCCATTCCTATTACTAGAAAAAAATCCAAATGGATCAACAGTTTAAATGTTAAAAATAAAACCATAGAAATACTAGAATGAGCAAAATGTTTACAACCTCGGAGTGGAAAATGCTTTTCTAACCATGACTCAGGCATTCAAATCCATTACCAAAAAGATTCACTAGTTCAGCTGGAAATTTATCCTATTTTAATTTTTTTCCAAATGACAAATACAACAAAAGAAACAATAGTAATGAGGAAAAAAATTGTTGTCAAACTGGAAATAAATATTTACATTTCAAATCACAAACAAATGCTACTCTAAAGAGAGTAAATGATTCTACAATTCTGTGGATTAAACCTGCACTGGGTTGTGATTCTTCTCAATCAGGATTTCAAATTCAAGTAGTACAGGAGTCGTCAGGTGATGTAAAAGAGAGACATGAACTAGGTGTAGGATTATAGGGAGTGGTGGGGGACTGTAGCAAACCGGAGACCCCACATCTCAGTTGGCAGATGGGGGCTGTTACTCAGCTTCAGCCCATGGCTGACACATTAGAATGAATCCTAGGGAAATTAGATCACTCCATTTTTCAAGATGATCCCTAAAACTGTATTTTCATGTGAAATCCCTTGTTCTTTTTCAATATTGGCAGCTAATCTAAATGTCTTTTTTTGTGTAAAACACACAAGCACATGCTGGTTTCCATGCAGACATCCTGCAAACTTGGTCCATATTTTCTTAACCAAACCCCAGGCCCTGAGACCAGGACTAGATGGAGCATGTGACAAGCCACGTGCTGACTTGGGCACCACACAGACCACCTCCCTTGGGTCCCCACCACTGGACTGTATCATCTTGAGATGTTCCCCAGAGGTGGAGTGATGGGTGTGGCTGTGGCGAAGGTGGGCGCCCCGTGGCCTCCCCCTGGCAGATGGAGTCACCTCCCTATTTCTTCTCGGTGGTAGCAGCTTTCAGACTGTCCCGGCGTAGGCAGTTCTGAGCAGGCTCGGTCATCCTGAGCTCACTGTGTTGGCCAGGACAGGAACCAGGCTTGGCACCTCACAGGTTGCTCAACTGAGACTGGGTTTCTCGGTGTGAACCAGCAGCAACTCTCCTGCACATGATGAGATCGTGCGATGGGGTCAGCACCCCGACCCCTTGCAACACCTCCACCCTGGGGTTGTCCTCTGGTCACCTGCACATGTTGTCCGGCCTGCTGCCTTCTGCTTGACTTAAATCTTCTGGATTTAGAACGTACAGAGGTGAAGTAGATGGGCTTTTCCTCTGGTTCTATGACAAGTGTGGTATGGTCACCCCCATCTCCAAAAGCCACTGGAGGTGGCAGGTGGAAACAACCAGAGGGATTCAGATTAATTCTGGGGACCAGGAAAGAGTTTGGGTTAATGGCCATTTGCTAAGGCAGCACTGGCCAGGAACCTTTCTGTGATGATGAAAATGAGCTGGACGGCTCTCCGATGTGATGGCCACTAGCCACAGGCAAGCACCTGAACTGTGGTTAGTGCAACTGACAAACTGGATTTTTAATTTTGTTTAATTTAATTTAATTTATTTTTTTATTTTATTTTTGAGTTGGGAGTCTCTCTCTGTCGTCCAGGCTGGAAGGCAGTGGCACAATCACGGCTACCGCAGCCTTGACCTGCTAGACTTAGGCAATCCTTCCACCTCAGCCTCCTGAGTAGATCTGCCCGCCTTGGATTCCCAAAGTGCTGGAACTACAGACAAGAGCCATAGCGTCTGACCAAATGCTATTTTTTTTTTTTGAGTTGAAGTCTCACTACATCACCCAGGCTGGAGTGCAGTGGCACACTGCTCATGGCCACTCCAGCATTAACCTGCTGGGCTCAGACAATCCTTCCGCCTCAACCTTCCAAGTAGCCGGAACTACAAGTGCATGCTACAATGCCCAGCTAATTCTTTTTTATTTATTGTAGAGACGAGGCTCACCAAGTTGTCCAGGCTGGTCTCAAACCCACGGACTCAGGCAGTCCACTCATCTCAGCCTTCCAAAGTGCTGGGATTACAGACTGAGCCACCGAGCCCGGCCCAAATGCTCTATTTTTGATCTGCAGTTTGTTGAATCCACTGATGCAGAACTTGTGGATATGGAGGACCAAGCATATAACTTAACCTACTGAGATATATTTTTTTAAAGTCAAACAGAAGGCTCTTCCTGTAAAATAAATAAGGTAATTTAGAAGACAAACTTTTGAACTTGTAACTGCCCAAGTATGGCAGCACTAACAACGTAATGGAGTGGTCAGATACTCCCATAGAAGACTCACAGGAGCATGACCGACTAACTGGGGTTCTGGACAATGCACACGTCACCAGCATATGGCCACCGGGGACGTGACTTTCCGTAATGGTAGAGAACTCTCGGTAAAATCCAAACAACAGGACAGCCATCCTTCTGTGGCCACATGGTGGTGTCACAGAAGACGTCACCTTGACACAGTGGTAGCCCTCGGGGTCACAAGAATGAGACTCACAGAACAAATTGCTAGGCTTGAATAACATGGTTTATTAAATCAATGTAAAACAAGCTGAGAAAGAAAGGGAGAAGGGAGTTAACTCCTTGAGGCTAGGGTACGAGAAAGCAGAAGACCATGGGTTGTGCACCTGTCCTGTCTCCCACCCTCAGTCACTTTAGCCCTTCTGATGACAGTGTGGTCTCCAGGGTGCGAGGTCAAGTTGAACAAGGGCTCAGCAGATGGAAGGATTCTGGAGTCAGCCCACCCTTGTTCTGTGGGAGACACACAAGACAGCTCTGCCTGGCCACCCTGTAGCTCACCCGGATGGACAGCCATGACTTTTATACAGATTTCTAAGCCAGAAGACATGTGGGACCAGAATGGCGCCATAATGGTTGTCAACAGTAGGTAACCAAGTTGGAGTTGACACAGCTGTCAGTGTAGGGGCAGTGTGATCAGGTCCTTAATATTTAATGTTTTCCCACTCCTCCCACCACTCTCTCCATCTGTAAGTGACTCTGGGCCTTCTCCATTTATTTTTTTCATATCTTCCATTCATTCTGCTACCCGGTTACTAACTTTCTTATTCTCTGCACTGAACACATCTTCAGATTTCACCCATTATCTCCCAAGCTACCTGCTTACTCACTATATTTTTATAACACTTTTTGAGTTTCATCCACCCCACCTCTTTTTCTTTTTTCTAATTGCATAATTGAACATTGTTAAATATTCAATTAAGAATAATTGACCAGCCTGGGCAACATAGCAAGACCCCATCTCTACAAAAATTTTTAAAACTTAGTTGAATGTGGTGGTGCATGCCTATAGTCCCAACTACTCAGGAAGCTGA
The DNA here is from genome assembly GCA_963574415.1 of Tarsius wallacei. NCBI lineage: Eukaryota > Metazoa > Chordata > Mammalia > Primates > Tarsiidae > Tarsius > Tarsius wallacei. Next base: position 38,824 of record CAUYQG010041767.1, on the reverse strand, counting down.
GATGGGATGATCATTTGAGCCTAGGAGTTCAAGGCTGCAGTGAACTACGATTGCACCACTGCATTCCAGCCTGGGCAACAGAGAAAAATGCTGCCTCAAAGAAAAAAAAAAGGAATTGAATACAGTAACAATTGAGCACATTACAAAGGCCAGTGAATGTTAAAACCCTAGAGAAAAAATATTTTGTGTGTATATGTAAAATATACTGATATGCTGGGACAGAGGTTAACAAGTTTTTCCTGATGACTAGCCAGATAGTCAATATGTTAGATTTTGAGGGATGTAGGTCTCTGTCCCAGTGACTCATAACTCTGTCACTATAGCTTGAAAACAGCTATAGTCAATACATCAGTGAATGGGCAAGGTTGCCTTCCTATATGATGTTATTTATAAAAGCAGGTGGTGGGCTGGATTTGGCAGACCTCTGTGTTCTAGGATCGTGTCATTAGAACTAGGTCTTTGCCTGCCTGAATGTCTGGTTGTATGTTTGAAATTCAGGTGGGACCTAGGGACATTCTTTCTTTTGCCAGCCTCTCCCATGCATTGTAGAATATCTGCACCCCTGTCACCTGCCTACTAAATGCTACTGGTATCCCCAGCAAAAATACACCCATGAACTTCCAAGTGCCACCCTTCCCGCCCCACCAACCACTGGTTTATACAGTGGCAGGTACAGGCATGAAGAGAGATGTCTGAGGCTTAGGAAAGACCATCCATCATTCACTCAACAAATATTCACAAGCACAAGCTGCTCCAGGCACCATGCTAAGTATGGGCTGTGCAGCCCTGAGCCAAGCCCCACCTTTGTGAACTCTGTATCCCAGTGAGAGGATACAGGCAATTTTAGTCTACGTGGACTTCCATAACAAAATACCAGTCTGGGTGACTTAACAGCACTTTACTTTCTCACAGTTCTGGAGGCTAGAAGTCCCAGATCAAGGTGCCAGCAGATTGAGTTCCCAGTGAGGGCTTTCTTCCTGGCTTGTGGATGGCAGCCTTCTCACTGTGTGCTCGAAGGGCCTCTCTCTGTGTGTGTACAAAAAGAGAGAGATCTCTTGTGTCTTCCTCTTCTTACAAGGACAGTTATGACCTTGAGAATTATATGACCTCATTTTACCTTATTTATCTCCCTAAAGGCCCTGTCTCCCAATACAATTGCATGGGGGTTACGGCTTCCACATGCAAACTCGAGGGACACAATTCGGTTCATAAGACACAGTGGGTAAGGAAATGAGTGACTAACAAGACGTTGTCCGGCTGGGATGAGTGCTCCAGGGAGAATAAACAGAGGGACGTGACAAAAAGAAGCTGGGAAGGGTGGCTGGGTCTCTGCAGAGGTGACAGTGGAGCTGGTTCGTGCAAAATCAGAAGAGCCAGCCATGGGTCAACAGGAGACAGGAGGTCATATGGCCGTGAGCCAAGGGGCTGAGGTCAGAGGCTGAGGTCAGACCCCGCAGAGCCTTGTGGGTGTGTGGAAGCTTCAGGATTCTATCTGGAGAACATCAGGAAACCACCAGGGGCAGGGACAGGAACCGTAAGGAAGACCAGGAGGAAGCACTCCCCCAAGGCACCCCATCCCTGATCCTCCCTTCCCCTCCCCTTCTTCAGATCAGACACAATGGAGCCAATATTCATGCAAGTGCCTGTGACAATACCCACCAAGTCCCATGACCCTATTCAGAAAATTATGGAGTCATCACAACCTGTCCTTTTACTCCCAGAAGAGCAAGGGCCCAGAGCACAACTTAGATGTTATTGTGGTTGTGTCATTTATCATTTGCATTTCTGATGTTTCAATGAATTAAGAACTGAGCCCACAAGCAGGGTCTATGCCTGCAAAGTCTGTTGAGAAGGTGGCAGAATAAATTTCTGATAATTAGTGGGGCTGGGGCGGGGTGGGGATGGAGAGTGGAATAAGAAAAAGAAACAACCAATGAACCAATTTTTTTTTTTTTAAAAAAACCACCATAGACACACAAAACTGTGTTCCTGCCAAGGTGATTCCTTGGAGACAAAGGGATAGCGTCCTGTCCCCAGCTCCAGGCAGCCCAGCCTTCTGTTCAGGAACTAAAATGGGTAATCAAAGGGTGAGGGAAACACAGCCTCAGGCAGGAGCCATTTATTAAGAGAAAGAGACAGACAGTCTCCCAACTCCTTCTCCACTCAGAGAGGAGGGTCAGTCAAGACAGAGGGCATGCTGTGAATACACAGTTTGCACCTTCGCAGTAAATCAGGTTTTGGCTGCTCCTAAAAGTTCAGGTGACAAAGAGGCCCCAGAGTTCAGACCCCACTCGCCCTTGAGGCTGGTACTTCTTGCCGTGAGTGAAGGAAACCTGCCAGGAACTTCTGCGTTTTGTGTTATTTCACATCCAGTAGCTTCTGATGCACCAGGAAGGCAGGCTGACCCTTCAGTCCTGAGATGCACCCCCCCTTTTTTTTTCTTTTTTGAGTCAGGGTCTCACTCTGTTGCCCAGGCTGGAGAACAATGGCATGATCATGGTTCACCGCAGCCTTGACTTGCTGGCTCAGGCGATCCTTCCGCTTCAGCCTGTTAGACAGCTGGAACTACAGGCATGTACCACCAGGCCTAGCTAAGTTTGGGGGTTTGTTTGTTTGTTTGTTTGTTTGTTTAGAGATGAGGTCTCACTGTGTTGCCCAGGCTGGTCTTGAATTCCTGAACTCAAGTGATCCTCCCTCCGCAGCCTCACAATGTGCTGGGATTACAGGCATGATCCCCTGTGCCCAGTCCCATCTTCCTTTTTATAACTGCTTGTTTATTTTTCATACATTTATTTTAAACCACTTTAGTAAATCTAGTGTCTATCTTTCCAGAACTTTCTCTACGTATGAATTTACAAGTGTGTGCTTATTTTTCCTTCCACCTGTAGAAAATTCTGGGTTTTTTTTTTTTGAGTTGGAGTCTCACTCCGTCGCCCAGGCTGATGGGCCATGGCACACTCACAGCCACTCCAGCATCGGCCTGCTGGGCTCTGGCGATCCTTCCACCCGTCTTCCAAGTAGCCAGAACTACAGGCACACACCACCACGCCCAGCTAATTTTTTATTTATTGTAGAGACGAGGTCTTGCCAAGCTGCCCGGGTGGGTCTCAAACCCGCAGCCTCAGGCAATCCACTCGCCTCGGCCTCCTAAAGTTCTGGGATTACAGGCTGAGCCACCGAGCCTGGCCAGTTTGTTTGTTTGTTTGTTTTTTACATGAAGAATATCTTGCTGGGCACCTCGTCTTATGAATTGCCTTTTATACTCTTCACTAATTAATATGTCGCAGAGATCTTCCAAAGTCAGTTCTGATAAACCCACCTTTATTCTGTTGTCTGTCTTCCCAGTACTGCACTGAGAAAGCCAGGCACCTGGGTTTAACCCCAGCGCCACCACTTTCTGGCTGTGTAACTTTAGGAAAATAACAACTCTGAGACTTGATGTCCTCATCTGTGAAATGGGGTCATTGGAATAACTATTGTGAAACTGGTTGAGGTCATACGTGCTAGGGGCTGAGGACAGGACCTGGGACAAGATCCTATGCCTCTTTTACGTTGGTTGTTGTTCCTGTTGTCATTGTTCTGTGTATTCAGTACCACTGTATTGTCATTCCCTTCAGATGGGCAATTAGATTATCTCCAACATTTCGCGGCTCTCACCGCCTCTGAAGTCCACTGTCTCAAATGTTGGTTGCTGCAGCCTTTTGCTATCCCCATGCATGTGTCCCTTTGTGGAAATAGGGATCCCCTTCCAATTTCTGCATCAGCCTCGCTGGGTCTCACCAGACTTTGCATCTCTGCTACTCCAGCCGTGAATTGCAGCCTCAAAGAATTGGCTGTTCGAAAGGATTGTGCAACCCCCAAGGCCACAGCCCAAGGCCATCCCAGCTGCTGCTACATTTGGGCCACAGCCAGCTGCCTGACCTTTAAATTCTCCAGACTCCTCTGACAGGCCTGGTGACAGACCCCTGGGACCAAATAGGGACATGGATAAAAAGACTCACAGGAGGACTCCATCTTGGGGGGGAGGGGGCAGGGAATGGACTTCGTAGCCTCCGACACCCAGTCTGAGAGTGTGCTGTTGCTGAGGCTTTAACTTCCCTCCTCACGCCCTGATCTGCCCCGGGGTCACTGTCATGCGGAGATTTGATATCACACATTGGAACAACTGGCCAGTCGCACGTGACTGGAAGGTTGGGGCAGGTTGCCGGGTGTGGTAGTGTGCGCCTATAGTTCCAGCTACTTGGAAGACCGAGGTGGAAGGATCGTCAGAGCCCAGCAGGTTGAGGCTGCGGTGGCCGGGAGCGGCCACTGCACTCCAGTCTGGGCAACAGAGTGAGACTCCAACTCAAAAAAAAAAAGAGGGGGAGGAGGGCTTGCTTTATGGCATTTGCCCAGCATAGGACAGTAACTGGGATCCCAGCCTTCTCTCTGAGACTCATCTTCCCCATCTGTAACGCGGGAGAGTTGGACTAGGAATCGGTGACTTTCAGCCTTTTAAATCACTAATTTCCACACTAAGAAATATGTTCTATGTCACAGCTGGGTGCATAGCAAATGTACAAGCATGTATGCCTGCTTCGAGTTACTAAGGCTCTAAAAACAATACATACCCACCCTCACTCTGTGCTTTGCAATCTGCTATCTTCTCTTCTATTTCACTACAGAAAAACAAACAGAAACAAGAAAATAAAATAAAATGCTCTTCTGTTTTTTGTCAGAATCTGGTAATCAGGGCACATACATTGATTTTGCATCCTACAAGTACGTCATGACATATGGTTCGAGGCGTGCTGGGTAAACCACATCGAAGGTCCTTTCTGATGATGGTTTGGTGACAGGTGTGCTGAATTTTGTTTTTGGTAATGGAGTTTTTTTGTTTGAATTTATAAGTATTAAATGTTCACTGTGGAATCACTGGAAAATACCATAAAGTACCATGAAGAAATTTTTCTGGCCCTTCACAGGAAAGTTTGCTGTCCCCAGATTTAACAGACACTGCCACCAAGAGTATATCTGTACTCATATCATTGTGCAGTGTTGGGATACTTTCTCTTTCTTAAGGATAGATAGTAAATTTGTTAAAATGCAATTTAATAAAATCCTGAGTTTCTGGATTGCTTTGGTTCCCAGAATGCAATGTAAACGATCGGGTTAAAATGAAGTAAAAGGCATTTCTTTGTATTTGATAATTTCATGATTGAGGGTAACCATATAACTTATTGTCCAGACCCAGCTAATTTCTTTATTTTTTGTAGAGATGGGGTCTCACTGTGTTGCCCAAGCTGGTCTCCAGCTCCTGGCCTCATGTGATCCTCCCACCTCAGTCTCCCAGTTCGGTGGTATTACAGACATGAGCCACTGTGCCCAGCCAGCCATTCATTCTTAAATCTTGTCATTGAATCTTTATTAAACGTTTTCAGTATCTAGTGGTACTGTGGAGAAATAGAACAGAGATTCACACATGAACTTTCTAGCATTACCTGGGAGTCCTGCCAGCTCCAGTCTCAAGCAGCAGAGCCAAGCGGTAAAGGCAGTGTGTGGCCTCTGGAGCCAGGCAGCTAAGGCCTAGATTCCAGCTCTGCCCCTTAGAAGCTGCATAACCCAGCTGGGCATGTTGGCTCATGCCTGTAATTCCAGCAGTTTGGGAGGCTGAGGCAGAAGGATTGCTGGGCAACATAGCCAGATTCTGTCTCTACGAAAGATTAAATTTTTAAGAACTCTGTGTGACCTCGTACAAGGTACTTGACCTTTCTGTGCCTTGACTTCTTCAGCTAGCAGGGCAATAGTTCTTACCTCATAGAATTGTTGTAAAGACGAAGTGAATGAATGAAATATGTGCAGTTGTGCCTGGCATATTGTATGTGGGTGATAAATACAAGCCATTGTGTTTTTGTTGTTTTTGTTTGTGCTTTGTTTTTTTGAGGAGCTATCTACAATATAAGCTAAAGACTGAGGTCCTTAGAGTATTTTCAATCACAATGCAGCAAGAGATTAGAACCAAGAAGACCTACAAGAAACAACTCAGGGGCTGGGTGCAGTGACTCACGCCTATAGTCCCAGCACTTTGGGAGGCCGAGGCAGGAGGATTGCTTGAGCCCAGGGGTTCAAAGTTGTGGTGAGCTATGATCATGCCACTGCACTCCAGCATGGGGGACAGAATGAGACCTCAACTCAAATAAATGAATAATTCAGCATCTCAGACTTGTCATTCCAGAAAGTGTGCTGAGATCAACTAGGTTAGGAGTCAGCAAACTTCTTCTACAAAGGTCCAAAGAGGAGAATCTTAGGCTTTGCAGACTATACTGTCTTGGTCACAACTGCTCAACACTGCTGTTGTACCATGAACACTGCCATAGACAACACATACCTCATAGGATACCACACGACACAGCTGTGTCTCAATAAAGCTTTATTTATAGTAGCAGGTGGCCAGTCTGCTGGCCATATTTGCCAACTCCCAATATGGTTGGTCTAGGTCAACTTGTCCCTGGGTGTGGGTGAGTCGCTGTGGCTGCCACTAGTGCTATTCATGACACCAAGTTGTGCAAAATGACCCAGAGCACCAGCATTGCATTTCTTGACCTTTATGGGGCAGGATGTGGAGGAGAGGCACCTGACTAGCTGTGGCCTCTGTGGCCTCTGAGTAGAGAGTAGAAATGACCACGTGCATTCATCAGCCAATATATGACCCTTCAAGGGCCCTTTCCCCTCTCTTGGTGTTCACATTGGAGGGGGTGCTCCTTTAACTGGTGCCCCAGAACACCACCAATGATCAGAGCCCCTGCTGATCCTCAGTGGACATATGCCACAGAAGTTAAGTCAGCATTGACTGCATTCAAACCACTAAGATATCGGGGATGTTTGTTATCACAGCATATCCTAACCTCGCCTGACTGATTCATTGGCACAATAGACCATTGTACGTGGAACCTGCAAGTGACACTGAACATCACTGGGTCATGTGATTAGACACCCACACCCCTCTCTGCTCTCTTTCAGTCTTTCTAATTCAGTGATAAAGCCAGTAAGGACGTCTCTGTTTGGTGTTAATGTGTCTTCAATGTCTCTCTAATCCCTGCAAATATTTCTTTTCAACAAAATGAGAGCAGACCCCAGATTTAAAGTATTTGGCTGGCAATAGTATTTAAATAGAACTAAAAACATTTGATTTCTACCTATTTTTCACTCTTACATATTTATCATTGATGGCAAATGGTGCTGGTTTTCTATGTACAGTAATGATATAAAGTCTTCTCAGACAAGTTTACTCAAGTGAAAACAAGGAGCGATTTTACAGATAGGCTTAGGACAGAAGTACATTTTGCAAAAATGAGAGTCAGTGTGAAGTTGATATCAGGGAAATATTAAATAAAACAATAGGCCAGGTGGTTGGAGGTGTTGTTAAAAGTGTGTGGGGGCAGGGAATGGGTGGAGTCCGTGCGCAGGAATCCGGTTCAATGTCTTGCTTGAGTAGACGTGAAAATGGTGGCGAGAGAGGGGGTGCACTCTGCTATGGGTGACCCAGCCTCCCAGGGCCAGGGCGAGGAGGCCTCCCTGAGTCTGTAAGTCAGAGACCAGGCTATCCTTGTGCCTGTGGCCCCAGCTCTGCCACGGTGGAAAGGACAATGACAAATACCAGCACGTCAGCAGCATCACCCGTGAGTTTCCTGCAGCCGCTGTGATGAGGCGCCATGGTCACTGTGACTGCAAAGATTAAGTCCATCATCTCACAGTCCCAGAGGCTAGAAGTCTAGGGTCAAGCTGTTGGCAAGATTGGTCCCTTCTCAAAGCTCTGAGGGAGGGGCTGTTCCATGCTTCCCTCTGGCTGCTGGTGGGTGCTGGCCATCCTTGGCCCATCTTGGCCTCACCCCAGTCTCTGCCTCTGCCCTCACCCGGCATGCTCCCTGTGTGTCTGGGTCCAAATCTCCCTCTTCTTATGAGGACTCCCTCACCCAGTGTGACTTCCTCTTAATAACATCTGCAAAGACCCTATTTCCAAATCAGATGTCATTCCCGGGTCCTGGGGGCTAGGAATTGAACTTAGCTTTTCGGGGGACATAATTCCACCCAAAATGTCACCCAGCCAGAGTCTCAGGTTGGGCAACAAGAGGCTTGGGGCCAGGAACTGAGTTCTGTCCCCGGGATGGCTGGGCTTAGCAAAAATTGAAACCACCCCTGCGAAAGAGGTCGGCCGAGGTCCCGCCGCTCAGCTGACTTACATTAGTCTCAGTCTAGGCAGTGGCAGCGGGGCCCCTGTGTGTTCAGCGGCAAGAGGCCACTGCCAGCAAAGGTCAGGGCCCCCTCTTTACAGTATAAATAGAACCCCTTTCCTGGCCACCCCCTCCCGCAGCCACACAATATCTCTTTCAAAGATCCCAAAACACCGAAGCAGACCGTACCAAATTGACTTTATTGTTTTCAAACCAGCCCCTTCTGTCCCACCACCAGCCACCCCTTCCCCAAGGGGAAAAAAATTCATAATAAACATAATAAGTGTCTCTCCAGTGTGCGCCTCTGTCCTCCCCTCTCTAATGGCAGCCCGGAACCCTGAGGCAGGGATGCTTAATAATGTGTCCTAACATTCAGCATTTGGCAAATAGCTAGTCATCCAAGCCTGATCATGGCTACCGTGAATTCATGGCCCATGTAGCGACAGGTGCTGAGAGATCATAAAAATAGCTAACACGGAATGAGGGATTCTGGGGCCAGGGACCAGGCTGAGCACCTGGCCTGTCTTTACACTGTTAGGCATCACTTCGGTGCTTGCGGCAAGTTGTTGACTATTTGGCAGATGAGAAAACTGAGGCTCCAAGAAAGGATGGCAGGCCGGATGGAGGGTAAGGCAAGTGAACCATTGGCCCAGGTGCAACACATCAGGGGGTACCAAAAAAACTCAATCAGGGTGATAACCATTTTGATGCACAATTTAAAATAGTCAAAGTTGTCCGGACGCAATAGCTCACGCCTGGAATCCCAGCACTTCAGGATGCCGAGGTGGGAGGATCACTTGAGGCCAAGAATTTGAGACCAGCCAGGGCAACATAACGAGACCCTATCTCTACAAATTTTAAAAATCAGCCAGGCATGATGGCATGTGCCTGTAATCCCAGCTACTGGGGAGGCTGAGGCTGGAGGATAGCTTGAGCCCGGAGGATAGCTTGAGCCCAGCATGTCGAGGCTGTGGTGAGCTATGACCGTGCCACTGCACTCCAGCCTGGGCAACAGAGTGAGACCCTGTCTCTAAAAGAATTAAAAACAAAAGTCAAAGTGAATGCAAAAACTCCCTATGAAACAAGCATGCAACGTTTAAGCAAAGGCAAACTATCAGTGTGTGTGTGTGTGTGTGTGTGTGTGTGTGTGTGTGTGTATGTGTGTGTTGTGACCCTGCAGTATTGAGCAACAGGAGCGGTCATTTCCAAACAGCCTGGAATTCTGGTACCCTTGGGCACTGCCAGGCGGGTCTATGAGGGTCTGTGAGCAGATGTGGCAACACAGGGCTTGTGTTTTGATCGTAGTGTGTTTAATAACTTTTCCCACTTGATTCAAAATACAGAGGATGTTTCTGTTAATGCAGACGGGAGGAGCGTGCTCCAGTCCCCCATCTTCAGGGTTCAGTGCAGCCTGGCCCAGTGCCATCGGAGCTCTTCTCCAGACAGCCCGAATCAAGAGCTCTTGTCTTGATTATTCTTGTCTTAATTATTCCCTTCTGGCAGGCCCCACGGCTTTGCACACAGCCCCTCACGCCACCTGCATAACCACGTGGCCTCTGAACCCAGACTGCCCGAGCTCAAATCCCAGCTCTGTCGTTCAGGAGCCAGGTGATGGGCAAGCAGCTGTGTTGCTTTCACCTTGTAAGATGCAGAGGGTAGGAGCGCCCCCCCGCCCCACCCAATCCTACCACCACCACCATCATCTGTAGGTGGTAGTGACAATTAAAGGAGTCAAAGCCTGTGTAACACTGAGAACAGTCGTGGCTTGGAAGAAGCGCGACATTTCAGGAGTATTATTATTTATTGTATCAGTTTCCCTGACTGCGGTGACAGATTACCATTAACTTGGTGGCTTCGGACGACACAAGCGTACTCTCTTACAGTTCTGAACATCAAAAGTCTCTCTGGACTTGAGCGAGGTATGGGGGGCCTCTGCTCCCTCTGGGGACTGACCTCCCACCTCGGCTTGGAGGCCCCTCCTCCAAGCCAGCTATGGGGAGTGGAGTCCTGCCCAGTCCTGGTGCTCCCACCTCCTGGAGTTACATCTCTCTGGCTCTTCCTTCTGCCTTTCTCTGCCACGTTTAAGGACCCTTGCAATTAAATTCAGCTCCCTGGGCCATCAAAGCCAGCCTTCCTGTTTGAAGGTCAGCTGCGGAGCAGCCCAACTCCATCTGAAACCCTGACTTCCTTCTGCCACACACGTAACCCGACATGTCCACAGGTCCTGAGACTAGGGCTGGGCATCTTGGGAGGGAGGGGACAGTCGTCCTTCCAGTCACACGTACTGGTCATTCAGCAAGGATGTGTTCATTGCATCCACTGTGCATAAGCATCAGGGCTCCAGCAGGGACAAAATAGGAGAAAACTCTGCTTTGGCTGAGTTTACCTTCTGACAGGGAGAGATAGATGGGTTTTTCTGTTTTGTTTTGTTTTTTTAATTGTAAGTAAAATTCATAGCATTTCTGAAAGCAATGGATTCACACAGGGGAAAAAAAAAAGCAAGGGAGAGGCCTGGGAAGCTGGTGGTTTTAGGGAGGGGAGAAGTATCAGGGGAAGCCCAGATATGAGGGTGAATTTGAGCAAAGATAGAAAGAGAGGATGTGAGCCTGATGGGAGGCCCAGGCAAGAAACAGCACTGCAAGGGTCCGGGGAACAGCAAAGGCACCCGCGTGACTGGAAGGGTGGTCGTGAAGAAAGAGGGAAGTGAGGTGGCTGCACCAAGTCCAGGCCAGGTGGACCCTGAGGGCTTGGTCTTTGTCCTCAGGTGGCGTGGGAGAGGTAGGAGACAGGAGAGCATCAGACCTGAGCTGTGTCACTTTCCTAAGGCTCCTGTTACAAATCGCCACAAACTTGGTCGCTTAAAACAAAAATGTATTCCTTCACCATCCTGGAGGCCAGAAGCCTGAAATCCAGGTGTGGCGGGGCCATGCCCCTTCCAACAGCTCTGGGAGGGATCCTTCCCCAGCTCTCCCAGCTGCTGGTAGGCCTGGGAGTGCTTGGCTTGTGGACACTTGACTCCAGCCTCCGCCTCCCCTCTCTGTGCCTCTGGGGTCCTCTCCTGACTTGTGTGAGGTTATCCTCATTGCGTTTAAAGCCCACCCTTATCCAGGAGGGTCGCATCTTCCCCTTACTGCCGTTGTATCTTCAAAGACCCTGTTACCAAAGAGGGTCACCTCCTGGATTTGGGGGGGCCACAATTCAGGCCACTATGGGCTCTAGGAGAATGTATTGCTTGGAGATTCCTCCACTGGGGGACCAGGAAGGAGGTGACCACAGTGGGGGGATACAGACCCCATGAAACGGAGAAAGTGGGAAGCAGACCCGTCCCCCCCAGGCTGGGAGACTTGTGGCTCCTGTGGCCCAAGGCAACGGGGTCAAAGGTCAAGGTGTGAAGGGCCTCCTGTGTCCCCAGCCATTCGGGGGAGTCACACACTTCCAGTGGGGCAAATCGAGAACTGCTTCTGCCCACAAGAACACTCCTGGGACCAGTCTATGGAGGGCAGAGCCAACCCAGGGGCCCCATGTATGTTCATTGTGGCACGAAACGGACCGTCTTAACCACCCTCAAGTGTGAGTCAGTAGTGTTCACTGCACACACGAGCTTGTGCACCAGGTCTTCAGCACTTTCTCGTCTTGCCAAATGGAAACTATATCCACGGAGCAGCCACCCTCCATGTGTCCCTCCCCCCAACTCCCATGTCTTTCTCCCCCCATCCCCCATGTCTCCTGCCCCCCTCGGCCCCCTTGTCTCCCTCTACCGTCCCTATGTCTCCCTCCCCCCCCGTATCCATGTCTCCCTCCCCTCATTCCCCATGTCTCCCTCCCCGTCCCCATGTCTCCCTCGCCCCACCCCCATGTCCCTCCTCCCTGTCCCCATGTCTCTCTCTCTGGCCCCCATGTCTTCCTCTTCCCAGCCCCCAGCTGCCACCATTCCATGTCTACAGGGATGAGTGTTTTAGATTTCTCGTGCAAATGGAATCATGCAGCACCTATCTCCCAAGGGGCCTTTATAAAGAGAAGGGGGGCTTCCAGAAACAAGAAAAAAAAAAACAAAAAAAATGGCATTGAGCTTCTTTCAGAGTAGATGTTGAAAAAAAAACCTCCATAGCAGCGAGTTTCTGACTCTTGACGTAGACCGGGTGTGGGTGACTGCAGCCCGAGGCCAGACCTGCCTGCTGTCTGTTCTTGTACAGTCTGTGAGCTAAAAATGGGTTTTACATTTTCAGGTGGTTGAGGAAAAAAAATCAAAACAAGACTTTTTCATGTCATGTGGAAATGATACACAACTTCAAATTTCAGTGTCTACAAATAAAGTTTTATCGGCACACAGCCCCACCCGTGCATTTACACCTCTGTGGCTGCTTCTGTATTACAAAGGCAGGATTGAGTCGTTGCAACCAGGAGCCACATGACCAAAGCAGGACTTGTTTACCACTTGCCCTTTACGGAAAATGTTCTCCTGTTCCCAAATCTAGACCCTCAAAGAGAAATGCATGCTGGGCACCTGTCATCTCAGCACTTTGGGAGGCCGAGGCAGGAAAATCGCTTGAGTTCGAGACCAGCCTGGGCAGCATAGTGAGACCTTGTCTCTACAAAAAATCTACAATTTAGCCAAGCGTGGCAGTGTGCACCTATAGTCCCAGCCACTTGGGAGGCTGAGGTGGGAGGATCCTTGAGCCCAGGAGTTTGAGACTGCAGTGAGCTGTGATCGTGCCACTGTACTCCAGCCTGAGCAACAGAGTGAGACCCAACTCAAAAAAAAGAAAGAAAGAAAGAAATGCAGTGTGTATTTTAACCCTGAGCAGGCACTTGGGCATGGGTATACCCACAGTTGAAACAAAGTAATAACAAAATAACAGGCACCCTCACTACCTGAGATAGATTCTGTCTTTTTAATTCTCTTTTTCTGTACTACTGAGGCAGGATATCTTGATGTGCTAAAAGGCTTCATTTCTGGAGCCAGCCTGCTTGGGTTCAAATCCTGGTCTTGCTGTCAGCTGTGTGACCATGGAAAATCACTTTACTTCTCTGTGCCCCCTCTGCTTCATCTCATAGAGCTGTTGTGAAGATTAGGTTACTTAATAGATGCCAATGCTTAGCCGCACTTGGCGAAGGCCACACCAGGCAGAAGTTTGCCACCATAAGCATGGAAGGTATCTTTCCTACCATGGTGGTTAGATCTGCTAACTCCATGCCACGGTCACTAGTGGTCTTGCCCAGTTTGCAAACACCGTTCCACAGAGCAGTGGGGACAGTGCAGTCTCTGCAGACGGTGTGCTCTGCTTAGAGCCCATCTCCACGTCTTCCTGAGTGGACAACCTCGGGCAAGGTCCTGAACCTGAGTCTCAGTTTTCCAATCTGCTGTACCTACCCCGTAAAGCCGAACTAAGGACTAGTGGGAAGTCGAGTCAGGGGCTCGGGACTGGGCCTGGCCCTCAGAGACACTCAGCACATGTGGCCACCATTGCTTTTGTCCTTTCCTGTTCTGTCACACGCTGTCTTTACACAGAAACAGTCACAGCCACTTGGCAGCAACGGCTCTAACTGCATTACATGAGCGGCACCTCTGATCCCAGCAACCCAGCAGGTAGGGAGGGAAGCACAGAGACGTCAAGCAACTTACTTGAGGATACACAGCTAGGAAGGGGTAAAGCTTGGATCTGAGCCTGGCTTTCTGGCCCAGAGAAAATGTCATCACTATGTTGAACTGTATCTAGAAATGGGAATTGGAGGGGGTGGTGAAAAACCTGTAAATCACTGTGATTCAGGGCTTATCTATCCAGAGGCTTATTGCTAGGGGCACACCAAGGGTTTAACATGGGCAGCTCAGCACCCTGTGAGGTCCTAGCAGGCAAAATGCTTGGGCATGGCTGGAGGATAAGCCACCCTCCAGGGAAGCTAGATAAGCAGCAGGACTGGAGCTCAGCTTCCACCCCAACCAGCACCTGGGCGTTAGAATTCTATAGACAAACCCGATTTCTTTTTTTTTTTTTTGAGTTGGGGGTCTCACACTGTTGCCCAGGTTGGAGGGCAGTGGCACGCTCCGAGCCACTACAGCCTCGACCTGCTGGGCTCAGGCCTCCAAATAGCTGGAACTATGGGTACATGCCACCACACTCAGCTAATTTTTTGATTTATTGTAGAGATGAGGTCTCACCAAGTTGCCCAGGCTGGTCCCAAACTCCTGGACTCAGGCAATCTTCTCGCCTCCACCTCCCAAAGTGCTGGGATTACGGGTGTGAGCCACCACGCCTGGCTAAACCCAATTTCTGTTCTCCAGTGTTTAAAGGACACTTCAGTCATCAGGAAAGAAACTTTGGCAACTCTGACCCACCAGAAAATCTCCCATCCCCATGCCCTTCCCTTTAATGATACATTAAATGATGTTTTTGAATAGTTAACACATTTGCATGGTCCAGAGGTGGCAGCTATATCTTTCTCCCGCTCCCAACCCCCAGCAGCCCCACCACCAGTTTCTTCTGTATCCTTAAGAGGTCATCTGTGCACACCTAAGCATACATGTATAAAGGGGGGCCAAAAAAATCCAGAATTTATTTATTAAAAATTGTGTATTTATTCTTAACATGTTTACACTTCGGTCACCTTCAAAGTACTCTCTGTTTGATGCAATACACCTATCGAGATGCCTTTTCCACTGCTCAGAACAGTTTTTGAACTCGTCCATTTTGTTGCCTTTTAGTGCTTCCGCCATTTTTTGTTTCACCTCTTCCACCTTGGCAAAACGTTTCTCTTTCAGGACTTTTTTCATCCAGGGAACAACAACAAAAAATCTCTCGGGGCAAGATCAGATGAATAGGGAGGGTGGGGCACAGGGGTCATGCCACTTTTGGTCAAAAAATGGTGAACACTCAATTCCGTTTACACGTTGTTCTTGTAAATCACCTGTCATGAAATGGACAAAAACGTTGAAAGAATCTCCAAAAAAAATTCACTGAAGTCGAACACAGTCTCTCACAATACTAGCTGGTACACTGATGCCAATGGGTTCCTAGAACACTTACCTAGCAGAGGAAGCCAGTACCACAAGGGGCCCACCCTCCAGAAAATAATTCCAGGCTTTTTAGGTCCCCCCTTCGTATATCAGACATTTTTTATACAAATGGTAAAAAACCCATTCTAAACCTGCTAGGACTCATAGCCTGTCAGCAACTGTGAACAGTCCACTCTGATCTGCTGTTTTCACCACTGGTTTATGGTGTCAGTTTCTGAGTTCTCTCTGAAAGAATTGGACCAATCGAGGAAGCCACTGGTGAATTTCATTCAGTGAACATCTGAGGCCTTTTGGACTCAGCTGGAAGGTGTGCAGGGATCAACTAGTGATGTCTGCTGTGACCATGAGTGGGAGAGTTGCAGGATGGGTGCTCAGATATTTGTCCCTTGGTCTAGTGTTTCCCAAACTTCAGGCACTTGAATATACATTCATGATTTTGTCATATCTAAGTGCCACCTGTACTAGTATTTGATTTTTTTTTCAATTTACAAGCTTCTTTTGGTTTAAAAACAAATTCTTCTTAAAATAGCATTGCCAGCCGGGCTCGGTGGCTCAGCCTGTAATCCCGCGCCTTGGGAGGCTGAGGTGAGTGGACTGCCTGAGCCCGCGGGTTCAAGACCCGCCTGGGCAACTTGGCGAGACCTCATCTCTACAATAAATCAAAAAATTAGCTGGGCGTGGTAGCGCACGCCTGTAGTTCCAGCTACCTGGAAGGCTGAGGTGGAATGATTGCCGGAGCCCAGCAGGTCGAGGCTGCGGTGGCTGGGAGCGGCCACTGCACTCCAGTCTGGGCGACGGAGTGAGACTCCAACTCAAAAAAATTAATTAATTAATTAATTAATTAATTTAAAAAAATAAAATAGCATTGCCTTAAACAAAAAGCCAGTATCATTTGCCATAAGTGGAAGGTAATTGATAAAAATAAATTCACCAAAAATAAAGCAGTATGATTAAACTCTAGCCAAGGCTGCAAATCTGAAGACTGTTGTCTTAACCACAAAGAGAGATTAGGGAGCTTTAGAGATTTTCTCCTTAGACCAGGAATCTTTTTTTTTTTTCTTAGTCAAGGTCTCACTCTGTCGCCCAGGCAGTAGCTCACTGCGGCCTCAAATTGTGGGACTCAAGCAATTCTCCTGCATCAGCCTCCCAAGTAGCTGGGACTACAGGTATGCACCACCAGGCCCGGCTAATTTTTTTATTTTTTGTGGAGACAAGGTCTCACAGGCTGGTCTCAAATTCCTGGGCTCAAGCGATCCTCATGCCTCAGCCTCCCAAAGTGCTGGGATGATAGGCATGAGCCACCATGCCTGACAACCCAGAAATAATTGATATTCACTAAATACTGTCCTCCAGGTGCTACCTCATGAAGTGTTCACAACCACTGTGTGAGACAGAAATTATTGCCTCCATTTTTGCAGAGGAGGAAACTGGGGCCAGAGAGGACCCCTCATAGGTGCCATGTCACCCAGCAAGCGAGTGGCAAAGCCAGGATTTGAGCCCAAGCGGTCTACCCCCAGAATGTAAGCTGTTAACCACTAAGTTAGGCTGCCTATGAGATAGATTAAAAGAGAATTTAAAAGGGAGTCCTGTAAAAGTAACTTTGGCATCACCAATGGGGGTTTCTGTCACATGTCAGCAAAACTGGACTCAGAACGTAGGTCTGGATTCTAATCCTGTCTTTGTTACACATTCCTATCTGACCCTGGTCATGCAACCGCAGAACCTCAATTTCTCCATCTCTGAAGCATGGGAGACAGGCTATATTTGAGTTCCCAGGTGGCAGGAACCATCCTTATCTCGCAGAACCCACAGCACCAGGCACACATTTTCACTTAGAGTTCACTCAGCACAACCCACGGAGAGCCCAGTGTCCCTGCTCTCCAAGGCCGTCTGCCCTGCTGAACTTGGACTCTAGATTTCATTTTCTATCTGTCACCTCATGGCCACAGGATGGCTGCTTCACCTCCAGTGCTCACCTCCACATTCCAGGCAGTCAGAAGAGGGAGCCAAGAAGCAGCAGTGCCATAACCAGGAAAGCTAAAAAACAGGTTTTGCTCGAATGGCTGGATCCATGTCATACAGCCATCCCTGGCCGCCCGGGGAATAGAGAAGTGGTCTTTTTCACCTGGGTGCTTTGCTGGTCCAAGACGGCTTCTTTTAGTAGGAACAGGGAGGAAATGGATACGAGTAGGCAGCCCATTAGGCGACTATAAATGCTTCAAGAGAAAAGGAGAGAAGGGGAAGAGGAGGATTAAGCCCTCAGCCCCCCTCCAGCTCCACAGAGCTGCCCCAAAAGAACGCTCTTACGGAGTGCTGGGCCTGAGAGTCTGAATGTTGTATTTTCCCTTAAAAGGGCTTTTCTGTGAACTTCTGCATGTTGGGGCCACTTTTGTTTTTACTGGCAGACTTATTGCAGGGGAATGCAAGTTCATCGCAGGCAGATGGAGACTTCAGGGCGACAGGAGGCACCGGCAGGGAGCCGTGGAAAGGGAGTGTTTGAAAAGGGGGAGGCAGATGTGCAGGCTGGGAGGGCCCCGGAAATCTCGGGAGGAATGTGTCAGGTGCTTTCCAGCAGCGGCCGAGGACCTTCTTCTCCCCAGCCACCCGTGGTCAAGGAAGGAGGGCACATCCTTTTGCATGGACTCTCGGCACCCTTCCCACAACACCGCACCCAGAAGGCAGTGTCTCGCCTCTCACCCATGACCCGGCCCAACTTCGCACTTTTTTCCCCATCACTTCCTAGCTGGGTGGCCTGGGACAAGTTTTTTAACCTTTCTATTCTACAGTATTCTCTTCTGTTCCATGAGCTGATGACAATATGCACTTCATAGAATTGTTGTGAGATTAAAGGAATTAGTACTTACAGGGCTCGCAGAAACTTCCCTGACACATAATAAGCTGTCAGCTAATGTCACTGTATCGTCATCACCATTGTCGTTACCATTTTCATTGTCCGATAGGAGAGGGTTCCCAATCGATGCTGGGCAGTTTTTGAGAAATTATCTCATTTTTGCAATGATCGGGAGGAATTGTTCAACGCTGTGAGATTCGAGGACCCAAAGGAAGCTGTCCAGTGACACAAAATCCTTTCACGCACAGACTTAAATCAGTGGTTTTTGGAGAGAGGGCATTGAGAAGGCGTTCACAGGCCTTGGTGGTACAGAACAGAGGTGGGCACGGTTTAGCTGCACAGCCCTCCCCAGTGAGGCACTGCTCTTGATTTTCTACAATTCCAAGCATCCTTCACGTCCAAGTTGGCATGGATTTACGTAGCTGTCCAGACCATCATCAACACATGGCACTAGGGGTTGCTTTCCATGTGCGTGTGTCCACTCTTCCAAGATTTGTGGATACGCATGAACACCTCTTACATTCATTCATTCATTCAGCAAAGGTTTGTCGATGCCCACTGTGTGCCGGGCATTGTTCTAAGCACTTGAGATGCATCCATGAACAAAATACACAAAAATCTACTTTTGTGATAGTAAAGACAAAAACCAATATTTGCCATAGAATAAATAAGTACATTATATTGTAGGGTGATAAACACTACGAGGGAGAATAAAACAGAGTCATCAGGAAGACGCAGGGGGACAAGCGGCACCTTTCAACCAGGTGGCTGAGCTCAGGTCTCACGGAGAAGCCTCCTTAGAGCACTCGGCTGATTCAGCCGTCATGTGTTTGTAGACCTCCAATTCCTTCCCTCAACAAGTATTTATGAAGGACACGCCAGGTGCTTTACTAACATTCTCTCACAAAAATCCTGTGATTACTCCTATTTCTCCCGTTTTGCAAATGGGCAAGTTGGATCACAGGGAGGCAAAGTGACTTAGTCACTTTGGGACAATCACACAATCAGGCAGTGGCAGAACCCGGTTCTGAATCTCTGAATCCAGGATTGAGAAACTCCCAAGCACACGTAAATACACTGCTTCTCCCAGTACCAGTCTAGTGAGGGAGGAAGGTGCTAAGCAGATCATCATGTGCCTAATTTGAACCATTGCCATTGTGGTCATTGCTATGAAGGGAGAGGATGAGGGGCCCCGAAGAACTGTAACTGAGTCTAGGGAAATACAAAGAAAAATGTAACAGCTTCTGGGCATGAATTGGCTATTGCTGTGTAACAAAACATCCCAAAACTTAGTGGCTTAAAACAGCAACAATGTGTTATTTCTCACAATTTCTTGGGTTGACTGGGTTCAGCTGTGTGGTTTTCTGTTCTTCATGATGGTAGCTGGGGCCACTCACACAGCTGCATTCAGCTGAGATGCCTAAGAAGGTTGGCAGCTCATTTGACAGGTGGCTGGGGCACTTTGGCTGTCCTCCACATGGACTCTGTTCCTCTGAAGGATGGACTCTCTTCCTTCAGATGTCTAGCCCGCTTCCTTACAGCATGGTTCCAGCATAATGAGGACTGGGCGCGGTGGCTCACACCTGTAATCCCAGTCCTGTAGCAGACCAAGGCAGGAGGATCACTTTGAGGCCAGGAACTTGAGACCAGCCTGGGCAACTCTCTCTCTACAAAAAAAAAAATTTGTTTTTAATTAGCTAGGGGTGGTGATGCATGCTCCAGCTACTCAGGAGGCCAAGGTGGGAGGATCTCTTAAGCCCAGGAGGTTGTGGTTACAGTGAGCTATGATCACACCACTGTACTCCAGTGTGGGTGACAAAGCAAGGCCTCATCTCCAAAAAATTAAGAAGAATGATACTAATGGTAGATGACATTTGTTTCCAGCTTTCTGAGTTCCAGACACAGTTCTCAACGCATTACATGCATTGCTTCATCTGATTCACACCATGACCCTGTAAGATTGGTGCTATTTTAAAACCTATTTTGCAGATAGAACGACTGAGGCACAGAGAGGCTAAGTAACTTGCACAGGGTCACGTAGCCAGTAAGCAGCAGATTGAAATTCTGTCCATCAGAACCTGTTTGTTTCTCATAGCTTTTTATTTTAAATTAAGTTTAGACTGACAGAAAAGTCACAAAGTTGGTACAGAGTATCCCTTGCCCCCTTCACCCAGCTTCCCCTAGTGCGAACGTCTTACATAACCAGAGGGCAGCGATCAGACCCAGAAAGTTGACAGTGGTGCAGTACGTTTAACTAAACTACAGACTTCCTCTGGATTTCACCAATTTTCCCACAAACACCCGTTTTCTGCTCCAGGATTCAATGGAGGACCCCACGCGGTGGTTAGCTGTCGTTCCTCCCTCTCTTGTCCCTAGTCTGTGACAGACTCCCAGCCTGCTCTGTCTCCCGTGACCTTGACACTCTCCATGAACACTGATCGGGGATTTGGGAGACCATCCTCCAGTTGGAGTGTGTCTGGTGTTTCCTTGTGAAGAACTTGAAGCCATGAGTTTTGACAAGGAGATCGCAGGGGAGGCTGTGCCCTCAGTGCATCTTAGCAGAGCCCGCGTGATGCTGCTATGTCTTATTACTGGTGATGTTAACCCTGATTGGCAGAATCCAGGCTCTCAGCCTGCGTTGAAATGCTTCCCTTGTATAGAGAGAGGGCAAAATACAAAACAAACACAAAATATGCAGCCAGGGCACATCAGCAGCCCTCATCTGTCCCTGGGGCTGACCTAGTACATATGAAGTGCTCATTCACTGTGGACATCCTTCAAAATTTTACCTGGTGGCCAGGTGTGGTGGCTTCACATCTGTAATCCCAGCACTTTGGGAGGGCAAGGCAGGAGGATCGCTTGAGCCCAGGAGTTCGAGACCAGCCTGGGCAATATAGTGAGACCTCGTCTGTACAATAGATCAAAACATTAGCCGGGTGTGGTGGTGCACACTTGTCGTCTCGGCTACTCAGGAGGATAAGGCAGGAGGATTGCCTGAGCCCAGGAGGCTAAAGCTGCCGTGAGCTGTGCTTGTGCCGCTGCACTCCAGCCTGGGAGACAGAGTGAGACCCTGACTCAGAAACAAAACAAAATAAAAGACACCCATTGGCGATGGGAGGAGAGGGAAGAGCAGCGCTCAAATTCGGGGACTTTGGGAATAATTCAAGAGATGAAGACTGGAAGAGACGATCAGAGAAGAGGAAGCACGCAGCAGAGATGAAAGCCACAGTCCGCAGCTGCCGGGACCATCCGACCTTTGAAAGCAACATGGGGCTTTAGGGCAAGGAGTGAGTTACGGCTGTTGGGACCAAGGACAAGAAGGCTTTGATCTCCACGTGAGAGGCATCTTAAGGGAAGCCGGGGCTTTTGCATAAGGTATTTGCACATCGTCCTGGGGTGCATTAGACAAACCCCTTGGAATTTACGGGTCTGCGGAAGGAGCTTATTCCTAATGGCAAACACTTGACCCAGGCAGCTTTGTCAAGGCGGGGTTGACATTTGAAGACAGCACGCCCAGGGCCCCAGCAGCGTACCTGAGGACGCTGCGGCGTTTTACGAGGCTCTTTGCCCATCGGGCGGACAGATACAGGATTTGTGATCTCACGAGGCGTTCAAGGATTGCTGTGGGAGGTCATTTTGGTGAGCCCTTGACCTCTCCGTTTTAAAAGTATCAATTTGGAGAAGGTTGTCTTTACTGCCAGGAAACTGTAGACCAGAGGCTGTAATGTGGCTTTTTGGACGGCCACCCTGTCACTAACCAGATGTTGGCCTCGGTTTGCCCCCAGGCAAAACCCTGGCCTCTGCCAGACTCCCCCCTGGCTGTTGCGCACCGGTGGCCAGGGATTCGCGACTGCCCCGCGCGCAGCCATCAGCCTTCTCAAGGAATCAGAACCATGCGCGGCTCGTGCAGCATCTAGGGGCGTTGGGAGGAAGAGCGGGCGGGGGAGGGATTTTTAGCCAGGTTAAATCAAACACCGATGAAACTATTCGTGAATTTTCCAGTGAGATGGAAATGACAGCAGGCTGGAGGTAGAAGAAAATGGAGATCAACAACAGCAGGCTCTGCAGGCAGACAGTCTTGGGACTTGGGTTCGAATCCCAGTGTTGCTCATAATCTGTGAGTTATAAATTGGAAGTTGCAGGCCAGGCACGGTGGCTAACGCCTGCAGTCACAACACTTTGCGAGACTGAGGCGGGAGGACTGCTTAAGCCCAGGAGTTCAAGACCAACCTGGACAGTACAGTGAAACCTCATCTCTACAAAAAAAAAAAAAAATACTGGCTAGGTATGGTGGCACATGCCTGAAGTCCCAGTACTCTGAAAGCTGAGGAGGAAAGATAGCCTGAGCACAGGAGGTCAAGGCTGCGGTGAGCAGTGATATACCACTGCACTTCAGCCTGGGCAACAGAGTGAGACCCCCAACTCAAAAAAAATTATCTTTATAAGGCCAGGCACAGTGGCTCATGCCTATAATCCCAACACTCTGGGAGGCCAAGGTGGGAGGATTGCTTGAGGCCAGGAGTTCAAGACCAGCCTGGGCAACATAGCGAGACCTCATCTCTATTAAAAATAATAATAATAACAATTGTAATAAAAGTAGGATACTTTCGTCTCCCAAGAACCAACATTCACCACCTTGGGGGTGACGTTACCTCCACTGAAAATGTATGAGCTAGAATTCCTACCCAGAAAGGACTCAGGGCTGGCTAGAAGAAGAGGCAGTGTAGTAGAGTGGTCAGGATCACAGACTCAAGGCAGACTGCCAGGGGGCTGCATCCCCATGCTAAGCCCTACTGAGCAACCTTGGGCCTCAGTTTCCCTGTTGTGTAAAGTGGTGGTGATGACAATGATAACACCTCCTTCCTAAAATTGTCATGCATCTTAAAGAGTTAACGGGCTTAACAGTCTCAGAACAGTGCTTGTCACCCAGTAAGAGTTCGATAGGTATAAGTTATTCTTCTCCTTAGATATTTTTGAGAAAACATAAGTTGTCCATAGGAAAGACCCTCACAGGGACAGGGGACGTCCAGCCAACTTCGGAGCCACGCCAGGCCCTGTTCTCCTCTCCCACCAGTTGTCACCTGTGAACTTGGATTCAGTTTAGTTTCTTTCGGACACAAGTAAAATAAAACCCAGCCTAAACTGGTTTCATATTTTAAGAGGAATTTACTGACTTAAAGAACCGATAACTCTAGCCAGTACAGGCTTCAGGCATAGATGGCTGCAGAGTGCAAAGATGTCAACCAGGTCTGGTCTCTCTCTCTCTCTCTCTGTCTCTCTCCCTCTCTTTCTCTATCTCTATCTCTCTCTATTTCTATCATCCCTATCTCTCTACCTCTATCTCTGTTATCTCTATCTCCTTATCACTGTCTCTCTCTATCTTTATCTCTCTATCTGTATTATTGCTCTCTCTATCATCCCTATCTGTATCTCTCTCTATCTCTCTATCTCTATTCTCTCTGTCTCCCTATTTCTGCCTCTATCTCCCTCTGAGTTTTACAGCTGCGCTTTGACAGACCCTGTCCTCATGGTGGCCAAAGAGCTGCAGCAGTGCCAGCCTCTTTGCCATGCAACATCTTGAGAGGCCCCCTCACTGGGCCTGCATAGTTCAGGTGCATACCCCTAAAGCAGTCACTGTGGTCAGGGGACTGTGACGCCCTGATTGGTCCAGGCTGGGTCACATGATCCCTCCCTGCCACATTTCCCCCAGGGAAGTGTAAGGCGTCTCTAACTTCGTTTCCTTCCCTGGAACTCTATCCGTGAAAATCGTGCTCCAACATGCATAACTTGTTTCAGAAATTCGGATCTTTATGGGTTACCATTCCCAAGAATCCCTTCAGAGGAAATCCTTGACAGGAAGGGCAATGTGCTTGGTCTTGGGTTCCACTGTAATCCCCCTATCTGTTTCCACCACACTGGGTACAGTCAGATGACCATCCTTCCCTATGTCGTGTCAGAGCGTGTCACTCCCCTGTTGAAAAGCCTCCAGCTAGGAACAAGTACCAGTGCCTTGCTGTGGCTGCTGCCTAACCCTGCATGATGCAGACCCTCCAGACCTCCAGCACACCTGCCCCCTTATCCCCTCCCTCTGGCTCACACTTGTTTCTTTCAGATCTGCCCACCTCGGGGCCTCCACACATTGCTACTCCCTAAGCTGGAATGTTCTCTCCCCACACCTTCACGTAGCTGGTTCCTCCCTATCCATTCAGCTTCTGCTTTAGTGCCACCTCCTCCAAGAGGTCTTCCAGATTTATGCCTGTGCAGTCCCACGTGTGCTGGGAGTGGCCTCCTGCCCTGTGCTGGCTGGCTCACCCCTGTGCTGCATTCTGGGGTTTTCCACACCAGCACGTGGGACTGATGTGAGCCAGCCTTCTCCCCGGCAGCATGGTTCCTCTCTGTCCCTCGTCTCCCACCCCCTCCTGCCACGGCATTCTCCTGGCTCGTGTGACAGAGATGCAGTGACAGGGCAGCCCCTCTGAGATGGCATGCTCAGGAACGCGATTGTTTTATTCCCAGTTAAATATGTTTTATGCTACCTGTGAATGAGGCCATTGTGACATTTAGCAACAGATCTGATTAAACACAGATGTGGCCTGGACTCCACGTGGAGCGGAGAGGCGGGGACATGGGCTCTGGGTGTGGGCGGGGAGTGTTTTCTTAAGATGGCACAGTGGGCTCAATGACTCAGCTGCAGCAAGACAGAGACGGACTCTCCTCCCTGGATATGGACCAGACATCCCGTGGGCCCCAGAACTGAGAACTCAATCCCAGACCCCGTAAGCCTCTGTTTTCACTTGGGCTCTGCTGTTTGGTTCTATTCAAGCTGGCTTTTTTTTTTTTTTAACTTCCCTCGATGTTTTTATTCCCATGATTTTATTTTTTTAAGAGACAGGGTCTCTTGGCCAGGGTCAGTGGCTCAGCCTGTAATCCCAGCACTTTGGGAGGCCGAGGTGAGTGGATTACCTGAGCCTGCGGGTTTGAGACCAGCCCCAGCAACTTGGCGAGACCTCGTCTCTACAATAAATCAAAAATTAGTTGGGCGTGGTAGTACACACCTATAGTTCTGGATACTTGGAGGCAGAAAGATCACCAGAGCCCAGCAGATAGATGCTGGGGTGGCCGTGAGTGTGCCACTGCACTCCAGCCTGGGCGACAGAGTGAGACTCCAAATCAAAAAAATAAGAGAGAGAGAGAGAGACAGGGTCTCACTCTGTTGCCCAGGCTGGAGTGCAATGGTGCCATCATAGTTCTCTGAAGTTCCAACCTCCTGGGCTCAAGGCAATCCTCCTACCTCAGTGAGACTTTGTCTCTAATAAATAAATAGCCAGATGTGGTGTACCTACAGTCCCAGCTATTCAGGATGCCGAGGCAGAAAGATTGCCTGAACCCAAGAGGTCGAGGATGCACTCCAACCCAGGTGACAAAGTGAGATTCTAACTCAAAACACACACACACAGAATAATAATCCTCGCTGCCATTTATCGAACCCATCCTCTGCGCTGGGCTCTGCCTTTTGTATACTTCATCTCACAGCATCCAAGTAAATAAGCTATGCTTAGCTCCATTTTACAGATGGGGAAACTGAGGCTTACAACATTCAACCGCTTGTCCGTAGCCATCAGGGAAAACCGTCAGTTGTGCATGGATTCTCCATTGTCCTCCAGCCCCTTCCAGGCTCTGAGATCCTGGGAGACAGTACCCAGCTCCTCCTCATGACAGAACTCCCGGCCCATACAAGGCACTCCACAAATATGAAGTGGCTGAAGGAAGAATGAGTGAGTGCCTGAATGAATGAAGCCTTGCCAGGGAGGTAAGGGGGCAGGCCAGGCCTGCCAGCTGCAACCGGGTCTTTTTGCCTTCACCGCTTTGCATTCTGAGTAAAGAAAAGACACCACCCAGGAAGGGCTGAGATTTGTCCCTTGCTGGACCTCAGCCATGGTTAGGGCACTTGAGTGGGTGAGTTTGAAACAGGTTCGCCTGTCTCTGCCTCCTTGCGACTTTTCCATTTATACATCCCCTGCTGACTACATTTTCTGTCACCTCCCATCACACTTCCAGACCTTTGTCACTTGCAGTCCTGGTAGGTTTTTCAACCATTTTATTTGAACTGTAACATCAGTTAGACTTTGTCAAGAAGGAGAACATGTGTTTTTGAGTGACCCTGTGGAACCCGTATGGGAGGTCCCTTTGCTATGGGGAAAAAATGATGAGATGCATCCCAAGGCATCATGAATGAAGGATGCGAGTTCACTGGGATGACCCGTGAGGCGCCTCGTGCACTGCCCGGGCTGGCACGTCAGCTCTGCAGGTGACGGTGAGTTCACTCTGGCTTGGCCCAAGAGAACGGAGGCAGGCAGCAGCCTGTGCGACTTCCCACAGGTGTGTGAAGGGCAGGAAGGAGGCTGGCTGAGGTCCTGGGCCTCGGAGTCGGGCTGACCTGGGCTTGAACTCTGCCCAGCCACTTCCCAGCAGGGTCTAGGGCCGTGGTAGGGATTAAACAAGAGAATGCATGTAAGATGATTCGCCTCGGGGAGCATAATAAGTGCTCAGTAAGTGAGGGCTGTTATTATTTCACTGTTATTTGTCTGACTGCTAATGCCAGTAACGGAAGGGCTTCGAAGGGCTTGGATCAAGTTGAAGTTGAAGCCGGGCTTGGCCCAGGAAGGGGAGGAGGGGTTTTCATGGTAACTGTCACCATCTCCTTCCAAAGAGGAGGAACTCCAGAGGAAGACAAGCCCAAGGAGAGAGGTTCAACGTGAACTACAGATGACAAATAAGACATCATGTTAGTCCTGCAGGTCGGCAGGAAATTGCAAACGGGATTACACCGAGTGCCCAGGGGGGTGCGGGGATGTGGGAGCCGCCCGTGGACCGGGTGCCCATCCCTTAGGGAAATTTGATCCCGAGGAAGCTTGCACACAGACCCACAGGGGTACGGGGACAAAGGTGTTGGGGGAGGGGGAGACGGAGCCTCACCAGTGCTCTTCCCAGAAGGGCAAGTAGGAGAGAAGGAGGGTTTGCAGGGAGGAGGAGGGGACGTGCCCATGGCCACGTGCACGGGTCTTACGACTCCACACTGGGGAGACTGAGAAACCCCAAGAAACGTAACACACAGAACTTATAGAGATGAGCACCTGCCCCCAAACACAACTGCGTACTCGCAAGAGCACATGCAAACAAGAAGATGTGTGTCAGACACACCCAAATCGTCACTTATGGCATCATGGGGAATGAGAGGAAACATGTACATAAAAGAGGAATCTTGGCTGAGCATGGTGGCTCATGCCTGTAATTCCAGCACCTTAGAGGCTGAGGCAGGAGGATCGCTGGAGGCCAGGAGTTCAAGATCTGGCAACATAGCGAGACCTTGACTCTATAAAAAATTAAAATAGTGGCTGGGCTCAGTGGCTCAGCCTGTAATCCCAGCACTTTGAAGGGCTGAGACAGGTGGATTGCCTGAGCCCACAGGTTCAAGACCTACCCAGGCAACTTGGCAAGACCCCTCATCTCTACAATAAATCAAAAATTAGCCAGGCGTGGTAGTGCATGCCTGTAGTTCCAGCTACTTGGAGGGCTGAGGCGGAAGGATCACGGGAGCCCAGCAGGTCGACGCTGGGGTGGCCGTGAGTGTGCCACTGCACTTCAGGCTGGGCAACTGAGTGAGACTCCAACTCAAAAAAAAAAATTATATTAGCCAGGCGTGTGGTGTGTGCCTGTAATCCCAGCTACTCATGAGTCTGAGGCAGGAGGATCACTTGAGGCCAGGAGTTCAAGATCTGGGCAACATAACAAGACTTCATTGCTAAAAAAAAAATGTATATATTAACATATTACTCAGGCATAGTGGTGTGTGCCTGTAGTCCCAGCTACTCAGAAGGCTGAGAAAGGAGGATTGCTTGAGCCTGGGAATTCAAGGCTGTGGTGAGCCATGATTGTGCCACTGCACTCTGGCCTGGAACAGAGAGTTCTACTGGAAGGAAGGAAGGAAGGAAGGAAAGAAAGAGGAGTCTTGCATGGACAAATGAGGAAAGTGTGCGGTAATGGAATGAACCGCGTATTAGTACTGGGGTGCAGGGGGTGGGAGGGAAGGTACTGGCCTTCACAGCTATCCACACAGGCTCCCCGATGTTGGAGAGCCACAGTCCCTAGAGAGTCCCTGTGTCCCCATGATTCACCACTGCACTCCGTCCTGGGTTCCTGGGTGACAGAATGAGACTCTGACTCTTAAAAAAAATAAAAATAGACTGGGGTCGGTGGCTCAGCCTGTAATCCCAGCACTTTGGGAGTCCAAGGTGAGTGGATTACCTGAGCCTGAGGGTTCGAAACCAGCCCAGGCAACTTGGCAAGACCTAGTCACTACAATAAATAAAAAAAAATTAGCCGGGCGTGGTGGCGCACACCTATAGTTTCAGCTACTTGGAAGGCTGAAGCGGAAGGATCGCCGGAGCCTAGCAGGTCTATGCTGGGGTGGCCGTGAGCGTGCCACTGCACACCAGCCTGGGCAACAGAGTTGACACCAACTCTAAATAAATAAATAAAAATAAAAATTATTTTAAAAAAGAATCCCTCTGATCCTTGTATAGTAAGTATAAATCTCTATCTGTGTACTCAAGGGGTAAAAAATAGAACTGGCTTTATGTTCAGCATTCCAGTGCAATTTCTATTTCAAGCCACCATTCTTCCCGGATGGTGAGATGGTTTCATCCTAGTCTCTCGGAGCTTCCTCCAAACTCTCCAGAGTTGTGGCCATGGCTCCTGACTCTTGGCCAGTGCCAGTGTACTTGCAGTGTGGGGTGGGTCCCTCCTGTCCTCTGTCACTGGAACCCAGGCCACAGCCTAGGTCCATGAGGCCCCTTTGGCTCTGGGGCTCTTCATGGTCATGTCCTTGCCAGCACAGAAACACAGGAATCTTCCATCACGGTCTTCTTGGGCCGGAGGTCACCACCTGGAAACCCCCAGACCCATCCACCCTACAAACATGTATCTGGTGATTTTGTGTTTGTTGTTGTTGTTGTCGTCCAACTAATTTGTATGTGTTGCCTGCATTTAAACGTTGGGAAATGTAGACTGGGCATGGAGGTCGCACTTTAGGAGGCTGAGGCAAGAGTTCAAGATCAGCCTGGGCAACATAGTGAGACCTCAACTCTTAAAAAAAAAATCAGTCAGGCATGGTGGCACACACCTGTAGTCCCAACTAATCAGAAGGCAGAAGAACTGCCCGAGCCCAGGAAGTGAAGGCTGTGGTAAGCCATGATTGTGCCACTGCACTCCAGCTTGGATGACAGAGTGAGATTCTGACTCAAAAATTAAAATTTTGGCCGGGCTCGGTAGCTCAGCCTGTAATCCCAGCGCTTTGGGAGACCAAGGTGAGTGGATTGCCTGAACCCGCGGGTTCAAGACCCGCCCGGGCAACTTGGGGAGACCTCATCTCTACAATAAATCAAAAATTAGCCAGGCATGGTAGCGCGCACCTGTAATTCCAGCTACTTGGAAGGCTGAGGCGGAAGGATTGCCAGAGCCCAGCAGGTCGAGGCTGCGATGGGCGGGAGCATGCCACTGCACTCCAGTCTGAGTGACAGAGTGAGACTCCAACTCAAAAAAAAATTTTTTTAATTTTATATAGAAATCCAGAATTCTGACTTCAGAAAACTCAAAAGCCTTGTCTAAATTAGACTCACATAGAGCTGAGTATCATTGGCTGGAGCTGAGTAGCATCATGGCAATGAGGACTGCTTTTCGCTGCAAGTAAGAAAAAGCCCAACTAGCATTGGCTTAAACCATAATCACAATCCTTGTGTATTTAACAAGAAGTTTGGACCCAAGGTTAGTTGAGCAGGTCAATTATATCTTCAAAGATCAGATTCTTTTCATCCTTTCTCTCCTTCAGCCTCAGCATATGGACTTTTTGCTTCTACGTCCATGGCCTCGTGTCCCAACATGGCTGCTGTAACTCCACACACTACATTCTCACACAGGAAGAGGCACAGGGAGGGGAACAAAAGAAAAGTCTTTCCTAGAAGCCTCTTTGGCCAGGACTAGATAACACGGCCATCCTAAAACTGCAAGGGAGGCTGGGAAAGCAAGACTCTGTCAGCCTTTGTAGAGAGAAGCTAGCAAGAGAGAAAGGAACTGGACATGTCTACTGGGGCCACCAACTGCTGCCCCTTAGACAGGGCCTGTGCATTCCCCACCACCTCCTATTGCCAACCAACACTGAAGCCATTTCACATTGTGCCTACACCTACTCCTTCCCTTGGTGACGTCTTCTGCTGGGCCTGTGAGGTTTTGAGTGCCACCTACCTGGGACTCATCACATGGCCGCTGTGATTTGGGGTTCTGCTGCTTTCTCAGAAAATAGACCCCCCTCTGCCCAGGACTGAGTTATATTAGTCATTCTCTCTCACGCGTTCTCTCTCTCTCTCTCTCTCTCTCTCTCTCTCTCTCTCTCTCTCTCTTCTCTGTCTTCCCTTCCTTCCTCCCTACCCCACTTTCCCAGCCTGGGAGAACTTCTCCCTTTAATTAAGAGAATCTCTCTTCTA
Organism: Tarsius wallacei; assembly: GCA_963574415.1. NCBI lineage: Eukaryota > Metazoa > Chordata > Mammalia > Primates > Tarsiidae > Tarsius > Tarsius wallacei. Next base: position 8,212 of record CAUYQG010041767.1, on the reverse strand, counting down.
TCATGTTTCTTACTAAGCCATTTCGCCAACATCCACCTAATTCAGAGTGGAGCCCCCAACGGGGGCCAGTCCACAAACTTACTCATCTATGATAACATCAATAGGGGACCGAGAGTCGGAGTGAGACGTGTTTGCAGCAGCTGGACATCGCTCCAGCATCCAAGCACATGACCATTTGCTCATCTCGCTGCACAGGGTGTAGACCCATGTGGGATTGTTAAATCACATGGCAAGTGGCCTGTGGTGTGGGTTTGCATGCTGAGCATGTGCCATGAACCACATCCTGGTCCCCAAAGTTTTAGACATATAAAAACGGGTCCTTCGCCACAGAGCTGAGAAGCACTGGCCTACACCCTCAGTCCCCCCAAGCTCATAGGAGGACTTGGGGACTTCAGAGGAACCAGGATCATTCTTTACTTCTGCCCACCTTGCTGCACCCCTGCTCAGGGTCCATGACCCAAGATGAGACTGTCCAGGAAGTAGAGTCCCAAGTCAACATCTCGGGACATTCCCCAAAACACTCACCTTTCTGCCCGAACCCTGGGCTCACATCTCACCTCTCATCTATGATTACACGGTGAAGAAAGCTGCTGGAGGAAGGAACTTCCACCTCGGACCACCACCCCGGGGGCGCTTTCTAGTAGAGAAGTTACAGAGAAACTTCCAGAAGGCATCCGCGTCCTTGGCATTTTCTTGAGTATCTGTCCATTAAACCCATCCATATAGATACAATTTTTTTGTCTCATCCACCATGTAAAATTGGATCTGGACCTTAATAGGCCGCTCGCTCTGAAGTGCCCTCGCTGACTGCACAGCTGGGGCCGGGTTCGCAGGGAGCTCCACCCCAGAATCATGGGTGGGTGCCAGCTCTTCCGTGGAATTATCTCCAGTCGTTGGAAAAATGGGAAGGTACAGCATCACACAGGAGGACCAGACCAGGAAACATGTCCGCTTCCCAGGGAACACACTACCAGTCCTCTCCACTGCCTCCCCAACCCCCCCCCCCCGCCCACCAAGGACCCCAGCCCTCCCCTGGCTGCACAATAAAAAAGGATGGATTTTTTGAACCAACAACATTTGGAAAGATCCAGAATCTCCCCCATATCCTCAGCACTTCCACGCACAATAGCTGTTCCAGGATCCCAGAAAGCAGGTTGTGTTGTCCAGGAGGGCTGGGCCCACCGCGTCTGCCCTCCATTCAGAAGAGCCGTCCGCGGGGACTCTTGGGAGCCTGGTTAGCATTAAACTGTGGCATTGCCAACAAAAGGAAAAAAAAGATGGAAAAGGAGCATGGAGTTGGTTTTCCGGACTCTGAGTGGGGCTGAAGGAAACTCAGAGATAGTCTCATCCCTGGGGCCTCGAGGTTGGAGCGCCCAGGGGTGCGGCAGCAGGAGGCGCCCTGGTCTTCCTGGCCCCTCTGCACCCTTCCTTTGCGGCAGAGGCCTGGGAGACAGACCCTGGGACAGCGTGGGAGGTGATGGGATGGGAGCAACTGTGTTGTTTGCTTGTTTAATTGAGGTAAAATTCCCATGGCCTGAAATCAACCATGAGCCTTTTCAGAGTGTGCCATCAGGGGCATTGAGTGCATTCACTGCGCTGTGCCACCACCATCTTTCATTCCAAGACATGTCCATCACCCCACGGGAAACTTGAAGCTCTCTCTCCTGATAGTCCCTCCCACAGCCCCTGGCAACCACTAACTTTTTTTTTTTTGTCTCTATGGGTTGTCCTATTCTGGAAATTTCATAAGAATGGAAATCAGTCAATATGTGGCCTTTTCTATCTGGCTTGTTCCATTTAGCAGAATGTTTCCAAGGGCCACCCGTGCTGCAGCATGGATCAGAACTCCATTCCTTTTCACGGCTGAATCGTATTCTGCTGCGAGGATAGACTGTGTTTTTTTTTCATTCATTCATCCATAGAGGGATACATTTTGGGTGTTGTGAGTAGTGCTGCTAAGAACTATTGTAGACATGTTTTTGTTTAAATGCCTTTCCTCAGTTCTCTTGAGTATATGCCCAGAGGTACACTTGCTGGGTCACATGGTAAGTCCATGTATAACTTTGTAAGGAATCACCACTGTTTTCTGCAGCTTTGATACCATTTTTCATTTTTCTTTTCTCACCAACAGTGTCTGAGGGCTCCCATTTCTCCACATCCTCGCCAAAACTTGTTATTTTCTTTTTCTTTCCTTATTTTTATTATGGCCAACCTGGTGTGTGTGAAGGAGCGGCGGTTTTCAGCTCAGACATTCACGGATGGGTCACAGGACTTTTCCAACACCGCGTTTCTGTAAACTGAAGGCCAGCGTCTACCTTGGAGGAGAGACAGAGCGTCACATGACTCACTGTGCATAGTGGCCCCAGCACAAGGGCCGTGCAAGGGTAGCTCTTTCCCGGGCACTGAGGTCACCTCTGGGCACCGACCGTGTCACCCAGTGCTTCTCATGCTCACTGTCGTGAGGGACCAGGGCTTCTTCATTTAGCATAAAACACAGCAAAAAATGAATCATTAGAATCTGTATACTCAGTGGGCAATATAACCTCCAGGAGGGCAAAAAATGGTTTAGCAGGTGGGGTAAAAACATCTACTCGTTTCTTTTTGCTGAGTCGGAGTCTTACTCTGTGGCCCAGACTATAGTTCAGTGGCACAGTCAAGGCTACCGCAGCCTCGACCTACTGGGTTCAAGCAATCTTTCTATCTCAGTTTTCCAAGTAGCTGGGACTACAGATGCACACCACTACACCGAACTAATTTTTTTTTTTAATTTACTGTAGAGAAGAGGTCTTGCCATGTTGCTCAGGCTGGTCTCAAACTCCTGGGCTCAGGCAATCCTCTTGCCTTGGCCTCCCAAGGTGCTAGGATTACTGGTATGAGCCACCACGCCCGGCCTTACTCTTTTTATGTAGATTGTACAAATACACTTAGTACCAAAACAAATGTACAGTATAGTATGTCTTTAATATTAAATTTTAATGGGAGGTGGTGGGACAATTAGGAAAAAAAAGTCTAAAAAGGATCCTTGGAGAAGGATCAATAATAATGATCGTGATGATGATAAAAAAGGTTGAGAAACAATGAAAGTTAAGACAATTTAAATTTTAAACAATATTTAAAGAATAATACATATATTTTTATTTTATACATTTTTATAAATTATAAGCCTGATTTTTAGTTAGTAAATTTAGCAGATGTACAATTACTCTATTAAATTGTTCTAGAAGTTTCTATGCATTGGCTTCTAATTTCCATATTTATCTCATCACAGCCTGGTATCAGTCTGTAATCCACACATCCGTGGTGCCATGCTGATGCGTCACTGCATTTCGGTCTGTCTGGAATCATCTTACCTCCTCGTGTCTGTCTCACCCACCTGCCTGTCAGCATCAATCCCTTCCTTACCGCCGTGTTTAGGATAGTGCCTGCCATATGGTAATATTTGGTACATCACTAAGAAATGAATTGTTGAATTAATGAATGGATGGATACCCACTTAAAAATCATTTTACAGAGTCAGGCGTCAGAGGCTACTTTTACATAAAACCCAAGAAAAACCAATCAACCAAAAAAAAAGCAGCAGTTCTCTGCCTTTAACAGAGACTCAAAATAGCAATGCCTTCCACAAGAAAGAAGGGTATTTCTTGCTCAACTAAGTTCTAGCTGATGTGGCAGTTCTGGTCGGAAAAAGTGACGGGGTCCAAGCTCCTTCTATCTTGTTGCTCAGCCGCGTAATCCAAGATGGCCTCATTCCACGGGGAAAGAGAGGGCCCATCCACCCTTCAAGGGCACAACCAGGAAGTTAAGTTGCAAACATTAATTGACCCCTATACCTTGTCTAGAACTCATCACGTGGCCACATCTAGCCACAAGGGAAGCTGGGCATTGTGGTGTTTGTTCTAATCAGCCACATGCGCAGCTTAAAAACAGAGGTTGTTTAATATGAGACAGAAGGGGTGGGTGGATATTGGGGGACCCCTCACAGAATCTACCACCATCACCTTAGGAGAGAATGTTTTTTCATCTCATCCTTGTCTTCCTGGGGATTTCACCAGCCAGAGGGAGGTAAGAGGTCAGTATTGAGCATTCCAGCACCAAGGCAAGTCTGTTTGTAAAATCCCTCCAGAGACCATATCCCGTGGCACAAGACTTCCCACTGCAGGCACTATGTGACTGCCTTCACACTGCAGTTTGTTCAGCTGTCCACTCTTCTGATGACCCTGGGTCACAAAATAAACAGGCAGCTATTTTGGAGAAAGAATCCCAAGGAGCAAGACTGTGGTCTGTTTGTTTCCAGTCCTGCCCTGAGTCATCATTCAGAAGGTTGACACCAAAGAAAAGAGAAATCAGAAGAGGAAACCCTGCATCCAAGAGTCTTTCTAAGACAGGTGGCTTCCGGGCTTCAGCAAATGGGTCGCCATGGGAACCAGGAGCAAACAGATGGCCTTGAATGGAATAGGCTGGCCTAGACCTTCTGCTAAGTGTGTCTAGGCAGGCCATTGGGCAAAGGGTGGGATTTCAGCATGCCATGCGGTGTGGACAAATTCTGTGATTTCTAGGCCTTAGAAACCACATAATAGAGATCGGGAGAAAAGACGCAGGTGTGGTCATGTTCCTGGCTTTTGCTGCCTTCACCCAGCTAGCTCCTTCTTATTAATCCTTTGGAGGTTCATTTAGATGGCATTTCCTCTGGGAAGCCTGTCCTGACCCCGCCCCTTCCCCAGTCAGCCTGCAAGGACCCTTACTTGCACCCTGTGCATTCTGTGAAAGAGACCTACTGGAAGCCTCCCTCTCTACCTCCTTCCCCGTTCCTAGCATGTACTCAGCTCCCAAGATACGGACATAGTTTATTTAGTAGATGTGGCTTTGAAAACATGCCAGTATTTTACATAATTATAAAACACATTTGAAAAAGTAATTCCTACAATTTGATAGCGAACTGAAACAAATGAACCTGTGTATTGAGTTGCTGACAGAGAGGACTTTGGTGACTTTATTTACCCATATTTTTACTCTTTTCCTTTTTCGTTCTTCCTTATTGATGTTTCAGGACTGTTTTTTTTTTTAATCATTTCCTTTCTATTTCAGGAACTTCCTGTACCCATTGTTTCTGGGTAGATTTGCTATAACAGATTCTCTTGGTTTTTCTTCATTTGAGAACGCCTTGATTTTCTCTTCATTCCTGAAGGATATTGTCTCTGGATATAGAATTCTGAGTTGCTGGTTCTTTTCTTTAAACATTTGAAAAAATGTACCATTTTTTCTGGCCTCTGTGGTTCCTGATGAGAAATCTGCTGTCTTTCCAATTGTTTTTCCCCTATGGGGACACATTTTGTTTGATTAAATAAAAGAATGAATAAAATAATTGATCAGCTCCACAGCCTGACAGCTCTATAACCTTGGGCAAGTTACATTCCTAAGGCTTGGTTTCTCTGTATAAAACATGTGGGTGGTAATTGCACCTTTCTCTCAGGATTGGCATGAGATGAGGATGAAGCAAGATGACATACAAAGTGCTGAATGCAGCGCGTGGTGTATAAGGCACTGGATAATCTCAGTTGAATGAAGGAATGAATGCATGCATGGATGAGGTGATCAACGGCCCCAGTGTCTCTGTGTGGAGAAGTCATAGGCTCCAAGGAGAGGCCTTCGGCTAGGAGTGGGAGATGGGCTTGAGTTTTTCTCTGATGCCAAGTCTCTGTAGCACAGCATCGACACTGTTTACCTTCTCTCTTTGAGTCTCAGTTTCCCCACTTGGATAATAAAGGATTGGGCATCAACTGTTGGTTCTCATTTTTCAGTGTGCACTAGAATCTCCCAGAAAAAAAAAATTTAAATACTAATGCCTGGGCCTCATACTAGACTAACTTGAATTAGACTATTGGTAGAAGAGGCCCTGGGATTGTTGTGTTTGTTGTTGTTGTTCTTGTTGTTGTTGTAAGTTTCTTAGGCGATTCTGATATAGAGCAAGAGTTGAGACCCTCTGGTCCTGATGGATCCATGGATGAATGTCTTGGACAATCTCAGAAATGTTTGCAGCTCCTTGGTTGTCCTCTTATCTTCTCCAACCCCACCCCCAGGAAGAAGGGCCCCTGAAATCCACTGTGCTTTTTCCAGCCACTGCACGAAAAGCAGCCTTGGACTCTAGGAGCTTCTTGTTTGGTGTGGGTCACAGTCCATTTGAACAGCCATCCACTTTCACCAGCAGCTGGTGTGAACATGGAGAGATGTGCACAGCATTGTGTCAGCACCTGAAGACCTCGTAGCTGTTCATGCTTCCTCAGCAGATACAAACCACTCTCCAGGCCTCCAAGTCCTGAAAGATCAGGCTCTGGCTTTCTCATCTGACCTTGTCTTATAAAATATTGTGGGATAAGCTTATCAATTTCTACTAAAAGCCAACTGGGATTTTGGTAGGGATTGGACGATGGCAGCCTGAGGCTAGGATGGAAGTGGGGAGTGACTACAGACAGGCAAGGGGAACTTGAGAGTGATCAAAGAATTCTAAAACTGGATCATTGCAATCACTGCACAGTTCTATCAGTTTACTTTAAAAATTATTGAACTGACACTTATGGTGGGGAAATTTTATGGTATATACATTATCTTCCAGTAAGCAGTTTAAAAATAAGTAGCAGCCACAGCATAGAATTGTCTTGAGAACACAAACCTGGGCTGGACGTGGTAGCTCATGCCTGTAATCCTAGCACTTTGGGAAGCTGAGGCGGGAGAATCACTTGAGGCCAGAAGTTCAAGACCAGCCTGGGCAGCATAGCAAGATCCCATCAAGAAAGAGAAAGAGAGAAAACACACACTCAAGCCAGACTCTCTGGGTTCCAGTCCCAGCTGTTACCACTTACACTCTGTGTGGCCTTGGGCACGTGGCTTAACTTTTCTTTGCCTCACTTTCACCACAGAGAGCTCAGGATGGTACCTGACTCTACTAGTGCGCTGTTGAGATTGCCATAGCCATCCGCTCCTTTCTCTTGGCCCTGCTGGCCCTTCTGTTTCTCCACCCTGCCAATAGATAAGTGAAATGACTCCCCACCCCCAGGTCTCTGCATTCAGTGTCTGTGAGCAGTCTTCCTCCAGGATAGGCCCATGCTGGCCTCTTACCACCCATGGCTCAGCTCAAATGTCGTCTCAGAGAGGCCTTCCCTGACCCCTCTCGCTTCATCGACACGCCACCTATTCATTTACGTGTTCACTGAATAGCATCTCCTAGCAGTACTAGTAGTAATGAAAAATACTAGTATTTTCTAGTAGTACTAAAAATATTTTCTTCTTGTGTTATACATAAGACAACTGAAGCCCAGGGAGATAAAGTCATTTCACTTATCTATTCAACACATAATCATGACCACCTCACACCCATTAGAATGGCCACTATGTGAATTAAAAATAAGTAAGCATTAGCAAGGATGTGGAGAAACTGGAATCCTTGTGCACTGTCTGTGGAAATGTAAGATGGCACACTCAATGGAAAACAATATGGTACCCAAAAGAATTGAAAATAGTATCTCAGCTGGGCACAGTGACTCACGCCTGTAATCCCAGCTCTTTGGGAGGCCGAGGACAGAGGATTGCTTGAGCCTAGGAGTTCAAGACCAGCCTGAGCAACATAACAAGATCTCGTTTCTACAAAAAAAAAATCAGAAAGTTAGCCTGGTGTGCTGGTGCGTGCCTGTAAATCTCAGCTACTCAGAAGGCTGAGGCGGCAGGATCGCTTGAATTCAAGAGTTCGAAACTGCAGTGAGCTGGGATCGTGCCACTGCACTCCAGCCTGGGTGACAGAGTGAGACCCCGACTCAAAAAAAAGAAAAAGAAAAAGAAAGTAGGGTCCCTAAGAAATATCTGTACATTCACATTATAGCAGCATTGTTCATAGTAGCTCAAAGGTGTGAGTAACCCAAATGTCCATCAACTGATGAATGGTTGAACAAAATGTGGAACACACACACAAAAGAATGCTATTCAGTCATTAAAAGGAAGGAAATTCTGATACATGCTATAACATGAACCTTGTGCTAAGTGAAATAAGTCTAAGCCAGTGACATGAAGACAAATTCTTTTTTTTTCTTTTTTTTTTTTGAGTTGGAGTCTCACTCTGTCGCCCAGACTGGAGTGCAGTGGCCGCTCCCGGCCACCGCAGCCTCGACCTGCTGGGCTCCGGCGATCCTTCCGCCTCAGCCTTCCGAGTAGCTGGAACTACAGG
>CAUYQG010041763.1:0-17746 GCA_963574415.1 Tarsius wallacei | reverse complement strand
ACGCCCGGCTAATTTTTTGATTTTTATTGTAGAGATGAGGTCTCGCCAAGTTGCCCAGGCGGGTCTCGAACCCGTGGGCTCAGGCAATCCACTCACCTCAGCCTCCCAAAGCGCGGGATTACAGGCTGAGCCACTGAGCCCGGCTTGCACTCCATCTTTTAATAGCTTGGTTACTATTATTCCAGATCCACTTCCATCACACACAAATTTGTATCATGTAGAGGTTTGAATAAGGAGATTACTTTCCTAAAGATTTTTTTCACTTCTTTCTAAGATTAGTGTTTCATCTTCACTGGAGTAGAGAGTGATTTTACTAATCTTACAGTGATTTCAGAGGTGAGGGTTTACTAACTATTGGGTACATCTTGTGTCCTAAGAACTTTACACCTTCTGCAGGTTCACTTTGACTGTAATGCATGACTTCCTGTGTTTCTCTTTTAATTGCAGATGGTCCCCATTCCTGCTGGAGTATTTACAATGGGCACTGATGATCCCCAGATAAAGCAGGATGGGGAAGCCCCTGCGAGGAGAGTCACTATTGATGCCTTTTACATGGATGCCTACGAAGTTAGTAATGCTGAATTTGAGAAGTTTGTGAACTCAACTGGCTATTTGACAGAGGTAATGGGATTGAAAAAAGGAGGGAGAACTTGTTCTTTTTCAGAACTTTTTTTTTTTTTTTTGAGTTGGAGTCTCACTCCGTTGCCCAGACTGGAGTGCAGTGGCCAGCTCCCGGCCACCGCAGCCTCGACCTGCTGGGCTCCGGCGAGCTGATCCTTCCGCCTCAGCCTTCCAAGTAGCTGGAACTATAGGCACGTTTCAGAACTTTTAAGACTTTTAAGTAGCCAACATTGACTGACAACTTTTACACTGTGCTAAGTACTTTATATATATTTCCTCTAATTTCTCACAGTGGCCCCATGAGGCAGGTTATTTTTCAGGGAGTAAACTGAGGATTAGCAAAATGATTTGCTGCAAGTCACACAGCTAGGCAGTGGTGGATCTGAGATTCAAGCCTGGCCAGTATGCCTCCAGAACCTGTGTTCTTAATCATTATGCTGTATTGTGTTACTATATTGTGCTGTATTGTGTTTAATATGCCAGAAAGTGCCACCGTCCACTCAGGCTTTTTGAGATGACAGATGGCATGTAGAGTAAGGCTACTTTCCTTCTCCATAAATTGCAGTTTGGTTGTTCCAGAAGCATCACATATTTCTTAGGTAATAAATGCAGAAGTGCAGCTTTTCAATTTTGTGGCTTAGTTCCAGCTCCTTGACAATTCTCAAGCTGTGCTGTGGCAGTTCCAGGCATTATCCTGTGGTCACTGAATCACAAAGCAAGGTTCTGAAAATGGATGGTCCTCATGGGAATAGGAAGAGCAAGGCTTTCTAGTTTATGAATATTTCTGAATGTCTTATACATACTTGTTTTGCACATTTCCAATTTTTTCCTCATCAAAAACTTACCCTTATCTTCAGTTTGTGTGGAGTCCCTGTTTTTTTTCAAAGACCCCAATATCTTTTTCTTTTAATTAAAAAAAAATATGAGAATGAGTGCTTAAAACAAAACAACATTCAAATTTGTCTTTGCATTGTCACATTTCTTTGGAATTTCCTAAAATATACAAAGTGGTTATAAATATTTTTTGTACACATTTGTGGTGAGCAGCAATCCCTGCCCTTTTTGTTTCCTATAGATAGTCTCAGATAAATTTTCTCAATAGTTTACTTAAGTTAGAAGACTTCTAAGGGACGAGAATTCTCCATGAAGATTAGATCAAATAAGCAGAATTTAGGGCATCTAAGGACATGGATGTGAAAAAAATTACATCTGGATATTTACTACCTTTAGCCAAAATTTAGTGTTTCCTTCAGTTATGATGCAGACAACAAAACATAGTAGAAGCAGCAGTACCTGTGACTTTGTCACCAATAGAAATCATAGACATTTTAAAATCACATTATTGGTGTTGCAGATATGTTGAACCATTCATTATTCACATTCATCCTCACTTTGAAATATGGTAACTATGAGAACTGCCACTAGGTCTCATTTCATATATTAATAAAGAGCATATATATTACTAGAACACAAATTTGTTTTATTAACATTTTGATATAACAAGTTTTCCTAGCAATGCTGTTTATTTTATTTGATGCATTTAAGCACTTCATTCTGAGAAGAAGGTTCTTAAGGTTCACCTACCACCAAAGGGATGTAGGGCACAAAAAGTGCTTCATATTTTTATGGTACTTTGTAGATTTCTGTCTCTCCAACTTCATTTTACATTTTGTTTCCATTCCTTGAAAACGCAACATTCTTTTCCACCTTGGGAGCTTGGCCTATATTTTTCCGCTGCTTGGAATTCACAGCCCCCTTCCCTGTCCCCCTTGTGCATGGCTGGCTCTTTCTCATCTTTGAGTCATCTCAGCTTAAGTGTTACTTTCTTAGGTACTTAGGCATGGTGGTGTCACAATGGGACTCAGGAGGAAGATCAGAGATGAAGAAAAGATGATCAACTCCATCAAGAAGAGGAGTTTGAGGTGTTAGTAAGGTCTGAAACATAGGGATCCAGTACTCAGTTAATTTTACATAGAATAGAACAGCACTGGAGGTGTAGATTCGAGAGTCATTTGAAGTACTGACTGTAGTTAATTCAGTGAAATTGAAGGAGACTGTCCAGTATTTGATCAGTGTATCTTACCATGTATTTCTTTAACTACCTATATTAGAAACACTAGCTGTGCTATTTATACGTGCAGATTCCTTGACCTCACCCAAGACCCCTAGAATTAGCATCTCGATGTTTGGGGAGAAGCAGTCTGTAGTTTTAACAAGCTGATCATGTAATCTCAACCGCACAAAGCCTGAGAATTACTGGTGTAATATAGTCACAGAGAGCCAACGGCAGAGCTCTGGGGAACAAAAGTGTTTCAGGGCTAAAAGAAGAGCTCATGAATTTCTGGAGATGAGAAAGAACCGTCAGAAATATAGGAAGAAAACTAGTGGAGTAGAGTTATGGATACCAAGGGACAAAGGACTCCTTTTGCAGAATAGGGTCACAGGCAACAAAAAGAATCAGGTAGATGAGGACTTGAGACACCAAGATTAAATAACATAATTAAAATTCATATTTTCATCTGGAGCTTGAATTGACCACTTGACATTTATAAGCACATTTGACACCTTAGTGGAGCTAGAATATGTCAGAATATGAGTAAACTGTGCCATTTAATTCTTTTAGCTAGATTTCAGGGTCAGAACAAAGGGCAAAGCTTGATTATATAATCTCACATGTACAAAATAGTTTTATTTTCCAAAGTCATTTGTAATACTTGGGAAAATGGTTTCCTTAAGGAATAGTCACGTTTCAAAAGCTAATCCTGTTCAGTCTGTATTCTTATCAGCTAAATAAGTCTTAAATGAAAATGGTCTCTGTAAGTGACATTAACCTGCTTTAAAAGGAAGCCAGACACTTTTAAGTCATTTCTGAGTCCTCTGGGAAGTCATAAGAAAGACGCAAGTTCATTTGGACAAAAAGAATCACTTTAATAGTGTGCAAAGAAAACGGCACATTGAAACATGTTACTACAGCCTTTTCTGGATTTTTATTTCCTACCCTTTTCATAGGCTGAGAAGTTTGGCGACTCCTTTGTCTTTGAAGGCATGTTGAGTGAGCAAGTGAAGACTGACATCCGACAGGCAGTAAGTAATGTTTAAATAGGCTCTCATATTTCCCTACAGCTCATTGGAAAGGGTTTGAATGAAAAATCTCAGCTACAAGTGCCACCCTTCTCTACCTCTCAACACCTAACCATTCTCCTGCTGTGGATTTGCCCAAAATAATAGGTTCATGGACCAGGACCTCATCTCAATGTAAGGAAAATGGCACAAGCCCGGGATGGTATCTGAGGAAGTATTGTGTCTGCCTTGAGCTTCTGTACTATGAACCTGAGTAACACGTTGTGTTGCTAAGTAGAACTCAGCTGGGCTCTAGACACTTCTAGGTTTCTTTTACTTATAGCTATTTCTAGAATGGAGGGTTAAATGTGAATGTTTTAAAATTCTGTTCTTAAAGTCTTGATCTTAACAGGTGCTGGTGTAGAGATAGAGCTTCCGTAAACATTTATGAATTCACATGATCAGAGTACTGTTCAGGAAAGCAGCCCTTTGCTCTGAATGTTCATTAGAAATGGAGGCAGGGAAATGGTCATTACATGCTTGGTATGCTCTGTCTTGTAGAGAGGATCCGGGGATTGAAAATTAGATGTGTTTTTCTCAGCATCGTGGAAATGCTGTACTATGCCTCCATAAGCACCATGTGTGGTGAGTGCAACTTGGAATTCCTAGAACAGAAATTTTAGCAGGTTTGTGTATTTGTATGCATTTATGCCTCTTGAAAATATAAGAACAAGAGAAGAAATGAGGTTAGGCTGGGAAGATGAGGGCTCACAAAGCAGAACCCGGAGAATGCAGAAGAAGCAAGAGATAGTGAGAGAGGGAAGGAAGTGGGGATCAGCCGACTCAAGGGAGGCTGATTAAGATAGAGACATTGAAGAAAAATGAATCCAACCCTAATCTTCCTTTGTAATACGTGTTCCTTTCAGTTCCTGCCTGAACTTCATCTTTATGTTTTGGCCTCTATCCTCTCTCGTGAGCAGCAGTGCAGGAAAAAGTAAACTGTACTGGCTTACATTTTCTTTCTTTTTAGTCTAATGTAGCAAAACCTGAGGGGAAAAGATGAGTAAACCAAGACTTGTTCTCAAATCATTTATAGGCGAATCAGGCCACTTTTTTGTATGTGGTTTAGATAACTGTTTGAAAAACATGATTGACTTCCATTTGAATGTCACAGTTTTCTTTCCTCATTAAAGGTTTATATTACAAGTCTATTGTGTAATCTGATCTGATATCCTTTTTTTAAAAATTTCTGTAAAAGGGCTTTAAGGTCAGTTCAATGTTGATGAGCCAGCAACTCAGGATGTGGTGCCTTGTTTTAAGGTAATAAGTTCAGATGAGGGAGGGCATTTGCACTTATTTTTGTAAGTTATGCTTTCATATATAGGGCTTCTTGTCATTTGAGAACCTCTAAACACAGTTGGCGTGAAGGCAAAGGTGGATTATTGCTAGGCTCTGAAGGTGCCCTGTTAAGTACATAGTGAAGTGTGTGTACCTGTAACTAGGAGGAGGACAAGTAGCTCTCACCAGATCGTTGTGTTGGTCACTTGCTTAAATGCTCATAATGGAAAAGCAAACCTTTTAAGCTTGTTTAGAAAGGGTTGAATGAATAAAATAAATCTATGGATGATCTGGGAGAGCTAAATTTTTTTTTTTTTTCATCCCCTATGTAAGCCTGACTTACCATCATGTACCAGACCTTTTTTTTTTAACGCATTGTTTTCAGAAGTGTAGGATGGGAGCTGGTCTATGAAATAAATTTAAGCTGTAGAGATAATTTAAGACGGTAGAGGGGCAAGGCTAGGATTGCCCTGAATAACATAGTGAGAAAGTGCTTCCCTTCTCAGGGGTCTCTCAAGACTTGATTAAGCCAAGAAGAAAGTCTCCTTTGAGTGCTAGCATGTCCTTAACACTCAGCCACACTTGTTAGTCTCCTTTTTACACAGAAGATAGGCCTCGGAACCTTCCTCAAGCTACAGCAGCTAGTTAAAATTTAATATTACCTATTTTCATGTAACTATTTTCAATGCTGCAGTCTGTTTATGACTGGCTATACTAGTGAGATAAGTTTTCCTTTTTTAAAAAGAACCTTATTTTGTAAAATAAAACACAAATATAGAAAAATTTAGCTTACTGAGTTATCCTAAGGTGAACACACTTGTAACAATCACCCAGGTCAGGAATCAGAATTTTTCTGCCTATCGCAGCAGTCCTATCCATGTGCCATAACCCTCTCTGTTCCTACAGTAGCCACTATTATGCTTTTTAACTTTTTAAAATTGTTATTTTAAAGATGTGGGATACAATTCAGGGTTAGGTACATAAGTGGTCATCGTGCAGGTGAAGTTTGGTCCTCCCATTATTTCATCTAGTTTGAGATCAGCTATCCTTATTCATGTTATGTGCCCCCCCCCGCAGTTCGTTATATTCTTTATAGTATTATCACCCAGGTGCACATTCCAAGTTTACTCTTGCCCATTTAAAGGAAATTTGTGTCTTTTAAGACTGTTCTAATAGGTTTCCCTCCCATTGTCCCACTCTCCCCTACCCCCATTTTTCCCTCAACAATTTATCTTTTGAGTAATCCAGGGCAGGAGACTTCCCCACAGTCTGAATTTTGCTGATTGCCATTTCATGATACAGTTCACCTGCTATCTCTCTTCTTTATTTCCTGCAAATTGGTAGCTGGGTTCCCCAGACCTGATCAGACCCACGTTTGCACCCTATGGCAAGACACCAGATAGTGCTGTGTTCTTTCACCACGAGTCACTTAAGGTCAACTTCTTCCTCTTTTTGTGATGTTAGCTGCTGTTAATGCTCAGTGCCTAAATCCATTAATTCATTGGGGGCTGTAAGATGGTGATACTCTAGTAATTCTTTCTCATTTGTTAGTGGAGATACTTTCATGAAGAGATAGTTTCCTTCTTAACCATGGATACAGGGGATAGAGGAAAGACAGGATAAGTGCTTGCTCCTTTCTAACTTTTAAGTTAATGAATTGGTTCCCTACAACTCTTCAAAGATAATCAATTAGGTGTTTTTTGTGTTTTTTTATAATTGTAGATTTATATGCAGTTGTAAGAGATAATACAGACATGGTGGCTCATGTCTGTAATCCCAGCACTTTGGGAGGAGGAGGCAAGAGGATTGCTTGAGCCCAGGGGTTCAAGGCCAGCCTGGGCAATTTGGCGAGACCTTGTCTCTGCAATAAATTAAAAAAAAAAAAGATTAGCCTGTGGTTGTGCATGCCTGTGGCTCCAGGTACTTGGAAGGCTGAGGTGGAAGGATTCCTGAGCCTGGTAGGTTGAGGCTGTGGTGACCATGAGAATGCCACTGCACTCCAACCTGGGCGACAGAGTGAGACTCTGACTCAAAAGAAAAAAAAAAAATAGAAGAACTAGTACAGAAAGATCCTGTGTACCCTTCACCCAGTTTTCTCCAGTGGTACCATCTTATATAACTATAGCACAGTATACTTTCACAATCAGAAAATTGACAATTGATGTGCCTACTTTTCTTTGTTTGATTTTGCCAGTTTTATAGCTATTCATTTGTATGTGTATGCATATATTTAGTTCTGTGCAGTTTTATCACAAACGTAGATTTGCGTAATCACCATATAAAAAAATTTCCTGAACACATAGATTTAAACATTTTATAGGTTTTATTCTCTTGGGCTCATGATCCCTTTTGAAGGTTAAATTTTCCTGTGATTGGGCAAGTTCAGGTGAGTCCTTTTAGTCCTTTCATTTTTTTTAACAGTTTTATTGAGACATAATTTACATACCATAAAATTCACCATTCTAAGTGTACAATTTGATGTTTTTGGTATATTTATATCACCCACAATCTAATTTTAGAACAATTCCATCAGCCCAAAAAGAAACCATATGTCCATTTGCAGGCCTTCCACCTTCTCACCCTCAGCCTTAGGCAACTGTCCTGACTCCTTTTAAAGTGACCCTTAAGGACTACTAGTAGTCCTTCATAGCTTCTTTGCTTTCTCTGGTGACAAGGTCTACCCCTATTCCCACCTCCAGCATGGAACTAGCTGTTTGTCTAAGAAGCCCTAATATCTTTTAATAAAAAATCATACTACTATCTGGGTTCTAGGTGTGCTCATTGCTATTAGATTGGTCTTTGTTACTAGGCTTCCTCAGTAGACAAAGCGGAGATAAAGTACCCCATGAGTTCACAGAGATACTTCCATTTCATGATTTTTAACTTAGCTTCTTCTGTGTTACATCTGTCTCCTTTCTTCTACACTAGGAATCTTGGTTTTCCGGGACACGGGATGATAGAATTAGAATAGCTCATAATTACTCACCTATTTTATCCCAGATTAATACATAACAGTCCAGTTTCAAAATAACAATACTAATGCTACCATTCTAAGTGTAATTACTGAGGATAGGTTAAATAAAATCCCAAACATTTACATATACTTTTCCTGTTTCTCCCCTAGTTTTAAAATAATTGTACTATTTCTGAATTACTGAAGCATATGTCCATTGTACAGACTACTCTCTCCGTTTTAACTCTATGTAAGTCTTATTCTACAAGTGAGTACATGTTTAATGTTTTCTGTGTTTAGTGTTTCATTAGTCATTAGAATTGATGAAGCTCATTTTCTACTAAATTCTTCAGGAGATGGCCATGGGAACAATATTCCCTGAGTTTTTGCATGCTGATGACAGTTTCTCAGTGCTCTTTATGCTGTAAATTCATTTCTGCTGGATATGAAATCTTTGGATCACATTTGCTTTCCTTGAGTATCTTACATACTTTATTTTGTTTTATTTTGGAATAAAACATTGCTGTTGAAAAGTCTGATAATCTAATTTTATTTCCCTTGAAAATTGTGTGTTGTTTTTGCTTAAATATCTAAGGACTTTTTCTTTAGTATTCAGTAATTTCACTAGACTGCATCTTGGTGTTTGTCATTGTGGGTCAGTGTTTTCAGGTATGGGGTTTAGGTTCTTTTTGTTTTGTTTTTTTGAGTTGGAGTCTCACTCCTTCGCCCAGGCTGGAAAGTAGTGGCATGCACGCTCACGGCCACCCCAGCATCGACTTGCTGGGCTCCGGCAATCCTTCTGTCTCAGCCTTCTGAGTAGCGGGAACTACGGACATATGCTACCACACCTGGCTATTTTTTATTTTATTTTAGAGATGAGGTCTTGCCTAGTTGCCTGGGCTGGTCTCAAACCTGCGGGCTCAGGCAATTCACTCGCCTCAGCCTCCCCAAATGCTGGGATTACAGGCTGAGCCACCGAGGCCGGCCAGGTTTGTTTTTTTAAGATGTAGTTTCACAATATTTTTTAAACTTCAGGAAAATTTTCTGTTAGACTTTTTACAATTTTTTGTTTTATTTTTCAGGAATTCTTCATATATCTGTTTATAGGATTCTTTTTACTCATTTTCAGTGTTTATAGCTTTCTTTTGAATCATTTTTATCTTTTTTTTTTTTATTTGGAGTGTCACTCTTTCACCCAGTCTGGAGTGCAGTGGCACACTCGTGGCCACTGCAACCTCGACCTGCTGGGTTCAGAAGATCCTTCTGCTTCAGCCTTCTAAGTAGCTAGAACTACAGACACGCACCACCACTCCTGGCTAATTTTATTTATTTAATTATTGTAGAGACAAGGTCTCACCAAGTTGCCCGGGCTGATCTCAAACCACTGGTCTCAGGTATTCCTCTTGCCTCAGCCTCCCAAAGTGCTGGGATTACAGGCTTGAGCCACTGTACCTGGCCTTTATCTTTTTTTTTTTTTTTTTCAGTTGGAGTCTCACTCTGTTGCCCAGGCTGGAGTGCAGTGGCACACTCACAGCCACCCCAGTGTCCACCTGCTAGACTCAGGTGATCCTTCCGTCTCATCCTTCCAAGTAGCTGGAGCTACAGGTGTGCACTACCACGCCTGGCTAATTTTTTGATTTATCATAGGGAGGCAGTCTCCCGAAGTTGCCCAGACTACTTTCAAATCCATGGGCTCAGACAATCCTCTCACCTCGACCTCCCACAAGTGCTGAGATTACAGGTGTGAGCCACCATGACTGGCCCTTTATCTTTTTTAATTTTTAATTTAAAAATTTTCTTCCTTTTTGTCTTCTGTGTATTTTAAATTATCTGTGTTCATTTCTTTAATGACTTCTTTTATTTTCAGTTGTTTCTTAACTTCTGCACCTCATCTGAGTTTTTGAATTCTGGTTTATTTCTTCTCTCTTGTATAATTTTCTTTTTTTGTTTTTGTTTAGAGACAAGGACTTGCCATTTTGCCGAGGCAGGTCTTGAATTCCTGGATTCAAGCAGTCCTTTTGCCTCAGGCTCCCCAAGTGCTAGGATTACAGGCATGAGCCATGGCACTGGGTGTTTTTTTCTTTTTCTTTTGGTTTCATTTTCTTAATGTCATTTTCCTCATTTTGAAACACTCTGTTGTGATTTTTTTTTTTTTAGCATATCTTCCTGACTGCATTTGTTGTCTGTAAGGATGTTGCTCTGCTTTCTCTTCTCTTTCTTTTTATAGTAATTTTGGACTGGATTTGAGTTTGAGTATTTTATGTTACTCATTTTTATGTGAACCCAGTTTTTTTGAACCTTCAGAAGGAGGCATGGCTCCGGGTAACTCTGTAACTTCCCTGAGTTTTCTCTTAGTTGTGCTCATGTGGTGTTTAAAATATGGCTTTCTGTGTCTTGAAATTTCCTAGATCTTTCCCCTCCTTCACCACTTCTCTTTCCTTTTTCTTTCTTGTCCCTCTGTTTCAGGAGTTTGATTTTATCTCTTGTGGTTTCTCCTTGGTGTGGGCTCTATTCTGGAAGGGAACCCTAGCAAGCTAGTTTCAAGAGTTCACGGGACATGACTACTCCAGTACCTCACACTTTATTACCATGGGTCCCTTGCACTAAGTCACTTGTCAACGGAGTGGGCAAAATTCCTTCCAGTTTTAGCTGCTGTTCTCAAGTATGTCCCCCTGTGCTTTCCAGTGATACCTGTTGGCTCTTTGGGACTTCTTTTTTTTACAGGTCTTATGCCCTGTTGCTTTTTTCTGCTTTCTTCTGCCCAACCATGGAAACTGTGGTTGGTGGTATTTTCTTCACCTGTTTGTATTTTGACTTTGGTGCGAATACCTTGTCACATGCATTTCTTCTTCATGTTGTTCTTAGGTTTTGGGTACTACTACCCAGTTTCTCTGTCTACATAGATTTGGAGAGATTAAATACCTGCTGCCATCTTATCTAGTTATCTTTTCATATAAAGTTTTGAGGTAAGAGCTGGTTTTTATAGTTAGCTTATAAATGTGTCTTAAACCGTGTGAATTGATTGGTTTAAAACAGAGTAATGTGCATGCTGAAATTTGCTTATTTATGATAATTATTTGGATGCTGAATTTGAAGCAAGGGTCTTAAAAGATATAGATATTAAATCTCAGGATTAAGACAAGTTTTTGTTATTGTGTTGTTTGTTTTGGGATATTATACTGTGGATAATTTTCCTTTGTTGAAAGTGTAGTATTTAAGATATTTAAAGATTATATTTTGTTTTTATAATTGAGTTATTAATGTGTTCATAAATCTTTGGCACAAGAAATAGCCATAGACTAGGTGGAAAACATTTGCTGTTGGTGGGAGCCTGAGAAACAATGATTATCTCTTCATCTGTAGCTTGGCACTTTCTAGATTAACAGTTTAAGGAAACACATTTCTGTATAGGTGTCCTTGATAAAGGAGAGGAATAAGCTATTTTGAGAAGTTCTTTTCAACTGAAAGCCAATTTTGGTGAAGGGTCAGAATTATCAAGTGTCTTTTTTTCCCCGTTTAGTAAAAAAAGCAATTTCTAGACTGTCATATCCTGTCCAAGTGGTACAGGGCATCTTGTTATTTGGATGATGGTGAGCTGGGAAAGAAGGCAAAGAATAATGCAGCCTGAACCTCTGTTATTTAATCACAACTGGGTGAAGACTAAACTAGAAAGAGAGTCCTCAGTAAAAGTGTGATTCGGTTATCTGAATGTGCATGGGTTACAGTGAGAAATGCCTTGAGACCCAGCAGAATTCTAAGGTCACACCCCAAAAATAATTTTTAGAAAAGCTTTAGTAAGTTAACTACATTTTAAACAAATCCAAAAAGTATTCAAAAAGGCAAGTTTTAGTACCTAGGGAAAGTAAATTAAAATAATTCAAAACACGAGTAAGACAGATACATTGCTCAACATCCTTTTGGAGGTTTGGAGGTTTGAGCTTTTATTTTTCTAGTAATTTAACCAGCACTTCCTTGGAAACATCAATTCAGCTTTAAATAAAGTTTTTTATTTTCTATGACCACCAAGACTTTTTCCCAAACTGAGTGTGGATGCTTGTTTATTTATTCAGAGAAGCAGTAAGAAAAAGATAAGAGAGAGATAAGTCAGAGAGATTTGGTTTTGAATCTGATCGCTGCCATTTACCAGCTGATTTTGGGAAAAGTCACTTAACTTTTTTGCTACTATTTTTTTTTTTTTTTGACTTCTCAAATGTGATATTTAGTTTCAAAATTTTGAATCTTTTTTAGTCTACAGATTTCTTTCTGAGTGCTTTAGTTCCACAAGTGTTGTGCTAGTTTTGTCATTGTTTTATTTCTAAATATTTTCTAGTGTTTATTATATTTTCTTCCTTAACTCATACACTGTTATGAAGGTGGCCTTTGTGATACTAGTCTTTGAAATTTGTTGAGGCTAGCTTTGGCACCTATTGGGAGCTGACTTTCATAGTTGTATCATGTGAGTTTGAAAATAATATGCCTTTTCTATCAGTTGGGTGCAATATTCTATATATATCCATTATATAAGAATTGTTGATTTTTGCTGTGTAATTTTCCTATATCCTTACTAATTTTTCTTTTCTGCTTGATTTTGGTATTTGCTGAGAGAGTTGTTAAAATCTACATTTAAGATGGCAGATTTGATGATTTTCTTTACATTCTATCAATTTTTGCTTTATGTCTTTCAAAGCTGGCCGGGTGTGGTTGCTCACATGCATAATCCCAGCACTTGGGGACGCCAAGGTTGGAGGATTGCATAAGCCCAGGAGTTTGAGACCAGCCGGGGAAGCGCAGCAAGATCCTATTTCCAGTTTTAAACAAACAAACAAACAAACAAATTTCAAAGCTATAATTGTATATAAGTTTAGAAGTGTGTCTTCCTCAGATTGAAAATTATTAAGAGGAAACATCAAGGGTAAAAGGGATTCTCGCTAAGTTGGCCTAATAAGAGTCTTGCTGAAGGCAGGTCACAGTGATCAGACATCACTTGGGCATGGGGAAGATGAGAACTTTGACCAGTTATCAAGGGTGATCACACTTTGAAGGTAGGAGATTCTGGCAAACAGACTTAGCAAGATTCTTGCTGCAGTTGGATAATGCAGAGACAAACATGAAAGCCCAAAAGTCAGGCCTGAGAGTTCAGAGGAACTAGACTAGAGTTTGGTCAAGGAGAGAATTGATTTCACTAATGAGATACATCTTTTATTTTAATTTATATACTTTGTGAGGTTTTTTTTTGTTCTTATACATATTAAAACAAATATAAAAATATTTTTGAGAAAAACTTTTGATGCTGTTTATAAAATAATAATTGAAATAGTTTAAAAAATATAACTTCCATTAAATTGAACATTTTAACATTTTATGAGAATTCTCTTTTACTTTGAGATGATTTTTATGCTAAAGTCTGTTTTGTCTGATATCTACATAGGTGCACCAGCCTTCTTTTGGTTAGCAATTGTCTAATGTACACTTTTTCATATTTCTATTCTTAATTTGTATCTTTATGTTTTTAGATATATCTCTTATAAATAGTATATAGCTGCATTAAAAAGAATTCATTCTAACAGTCTTTGTCTATTAATCAAGACGTTAGTCAATTTGTATTTATTGTGGTTACTGATATTTTTAGATTTGATTCTGCCATCTTATTCTTTGCTTTATCTTCATTCTGTTTTTGTCTCTTCTGTTTCCTCCATTTTTTGGCCTATGTTTTCTGGTTTTTTTCCCTTATTCCAAATTTGTCTTCTTAGAAGTTTTTTTAAATTTTGTGTCTTCATTTAGTTAATTGATTTTAATACCCAGATATAAAGTCTAAGGTGTATTATTCCATGAACTTTTCTGCTGTTTGATACCAAGACCTTATTCCAGTCACCCCATCCAACCTATATGCAGGGTATGACAATTAAGTTCATGAACTCATCGTAGAAAAAGTGCTACCTACCTCTTTTCTGAATATCACTATGATGACCTTCAAAGTACTCCCCTTGGGAAGCTATGCACCTATGCCAGTGCCTAGTCCACCTGTCAAAGAGTTTTGGAACTCTTTTTCTGGAATAGCCATTAGAGCTTGCATCATATTACCCTTGATGTTCTGAATGTCATCAAAATGTCTTCCTTTCAGTATTTCCTTTAACTTTAGGTAAAGAATAAAGCCACTGGGGGCCAAATCAGGTGAGTAGGGAGGGTGTTCCAATACAGTTATTTGTTTACTGGCTAAAAACTCCCTCACAGACAGTGCTGTGTAAGCTGGTGCATTGTTGTGATGCAAGAGCTCCTTTGGGACCATTTTTGTGCACACTTTTCTCATGCCAAGAGTTTCAGTTAAGATTTTTCTAACTGATTTTCTAGCAATGTTTATTTGGTCTGCTATGCTTCTCACAGTCAGCTGATGATTTTGATGCACAATTTGACAAATTTTTGTAATGTTTTCATCAGTTCTGTTCGTTACTGTCCATCCTGACCCCTCTTCATCAGTAATGCTTTCTCTTTCCTCAAACAATTAATTCATTTGTACACTGCTGTATTCTTCATGGTATTATGTATCCCCATAAACTTGGACTAACATGTCCCGTATTTCACTTTCACTCTTTCCAAGTTTAACAAGAAATTTAATGTTTTTTGTTGTTCTAATTTAAGCTCTGACATTCCTGGGACAGTATACAAAAACATGCAGCAACAATAATGAATGCCACTCAGCAAGACACTAGCACACATTGACATGAACACACCTGGGAGACACTGATATACCAAGGCTACGAAACTTTACCAAGTTGTTTGTACAGTGCTGCATGGTGTCAAGTTCGTGAACTTAATTGTCAGACCTCCTATTATTAATGTTCACTATTTCATTCTCATTTGTTTTCTTTCTCCACTAATTAGACATTGTTAGCAATTTTTTATTTAGTCAATATTTGTTTACCCTACAATTACTAATATCTGTGCTCTTCATCTCTTTCTGCATATTAGGGACTCTGTCTGAGATCATTTGTCCTCTCCCTAAAGAACACCCTTTGACAGTAAATTTTCTTGCCTTTTTTTTTTTTTTTGAGTCGGAGTCTCACTCTGTCATCCAGGCTGGAGTGCAGTGGCTGTAAACTTGGGCGATCCTTCCATCTCAGTCTTCCAAGTAACCGGAACTACAGGCGTGCACTACCACGCCTGGCTAATTTTTTCATTTACGGTAGAGACGAGGTCTCGCCAAGTTGTCCAGGCTAGTCTTTTTTTTTTTTTTTTTTTTTGAGTTGGAGTCTCACTCTGTTGCCCAGACTGGAGTGCAGTGGCCGCTCCCGGCCACCGCAGCCTCCACCTGCTGGGCTCTGCGATCCTTCCGCCTTAGCCTTCCCAGTAGCCGGAACTACAGGCGCGCGCTACCACGCCCGGCTGATTTTTGATTTATTGTAGAGATGAGGGCTCGCCAAGTTGCCCGAGCGGATCTCAACCCGCGAGCTCAGGCAATCCACTCACCTCGGCCTCCCATAGCGCTGGGATTACAGGCTGAACCACCGGGCCCGGCTGTGATGATTTCTTGTATTTATCCTCCTTGAGTTTCATTGGGTTTCCTGGATCTTTGGCATTTTAGACTACTGCTTTATTTCCAAAAGTGTTAAAGTAGTCTGGTATTTGCTTATTGCTAAATATTTTCTGATGTTCGTTATCATTTTGTCTTTAATGCATACATTGGGAAGTTTTGTTTGTTTTCAGCTACTTTGCTCTATTCTTAACTATTATCATTTGAATATTGCCCTTTCACCTTCTCACTTATTTTTTATTTTTTAACTTTTAATTTTTTTGTTATAAAGATGTGGGGTACAATTCAGGGTTAGGTATACAAATGTTCATTATACAGGTGTCCTTGTTGATGAGGTGTGTCCCCGCTCCCCCGCAGTTTCCTGTTACTGCCAATCCCTTTCTTATCCCTCTGGGACTTCAATTAGGTGTTGGTTAGACCCCTTCACTCTATCTTCCATGTGCTCTTTTTTTTTTTTCTCAATTTTTTTTTAAAGATGTGAGGTACAATTTGGGGTTAGGTATACAAATGTTCATTATGCAGGTACCCTTGTTGATGAGGTGTGCCCCCCCACTCCCCTGGCAGTTTCCTTCAACTGCCAATACCACCCCCACCCCCGGCAGGTTCCCACCACTGCCAATCCCTTTCTTATAGTATTCTGATAATTGTTCAAGGCCTGCTTATGAATGAGAACATATTCTTTGTTCCTGTGATAGATCACTGAGTATGATCGACTCTAAATCCATCCAAGTTGCACTTTTGAGTATTACGTAAATATTGATATCCATATCTATACATGTATATTTAGTATTCCATTTTAATTTCTCTTGTCATTTTGGCTATATATTTGGTATTGTTTTTAGTGGTTACTCTAAGGATTACACAGTACACATGCCTGACTCTTCCCAGTCTTCTACAGAATTAAGTAAATGTAAATGCTATAGATTTAAGTAAATGCTTTAAGTAAATGTAGATGTCTTACAACAATGTGGGTTCTGCTATCCCCTTCCCTATATTCACGTTGTCATATTTTATATCTACCTATATTGGAAAAAAACCAATGTTATGTTTTTTGCTTGTAACACTTATATATATTAAAAGAATTTAAATAAGAACAGCAGTCTATTATATTTACCCAAACCATATCTGTTGCTCTACCTTCATTTCTGAAGTTCCATGTATCCCTTTTATCCTCAGCCTAAAAAACTTCTTTTAGCATTTTTTTCAAAACAGCAAATCTTATGGTGATGAATTCTCTTAGTTTTTCTTCATCTGAAAATGTTTTTCTTTTACCTTCAATCCTGAAGGAAATTTTCACTGGATATAGAGTTCTGGGTTGGCAAGTGTTTTCTTTAAAGTCTTTAAAAAATATTGTTTCACAACCTTTCTGGTCTACATGATTTCCAGTGATAGTCATTTGAATGACTGTTGTCTTATATGTATTTTGTCATTATTTTATGTTCTTCTTTCAAGATTAAAAAAATATTTTGCCTTTAGCAGTTGATTAGGAAGCACTTGGACATTGTTTTTTTAGAGATTTTCCTGTTTGGGGTTTGTTGAGATTGTTGTATTTGTCCATTTATTTCTTTAACCACAGTTGGGAAGTTTTCAACCATTATTTCCAGTAGTTTTAAATCAAATTAAATTTTGTTTTTAGAGAGATGTTCTCACTTTGTCACCCAGTCTGGAGTGCAGTGGTGCAGTCATAAATCACTGCAGCCTCAAACTCTTGGGCTCAAGCAGTCCTCCCACCTCAGCCTCCTAAATAGTTGAGATTATAGGCACATGCCGCCATGCCAAACTAATGTTTTTATTTTATATTTATTTATTTATTTATTTATTTGAGTCAGAGTCTCACTCTGTCTGTGTCTGGAGTGTAGTGGCACACTCACAGCCACCCCAGTGCCGACCCGCTGGGCTCAAGCGATCCTTCTACCTCAGCCTTCCAAGTAGCCAATACTACTGGCACGCTCTACCATGCCTGGCTAATTTTTTGATATATTGTAGAGACAAGGTCTCACCAATTTGCCTAGGCTGGTCTCGAACCCCTGGGCTCAGGCAACCCTTTGACCTCAGCCTCCCAAGGTGCTGGGATTACAGATATGAGCCGCTGTATCAAGCTTCAGGTTTTTTTTTTTTTTTTTTTTTTTTGAGTTGGAGTCTCACTCTGTCGCCCAGACTGGAGTGCAGTGGCCGCTCCCGGCCACCGCAGCCTCGACCTGCTGGGCTCCGGCGATCCTTCCGCCTCAGCCTTCCAAGTAGCTGGA
>CAUYQG010041759.1:0-19914 GCA_963574415.1 Tarsius wallacei | reverse complement strand
AGATTAAGACAATTTTATGCAGGTATTAATCTGACAGATGCTTTTTTCTGTTTCTCTTGGTAAAGACCACCAGAAATAGTTTGCTCTCAGTTTGCAGACCAGTAATACACCTTTGTTTTTCTATCAGTTATGATGGTTAGTTTTATGTGTTAACTTGGCTAGCTACAGTACCCAGTTACTCAATAAAACATAAGTCATGTGTTGAGAAGGTATTTTGTAGGTGTGGTTAGCATCAACAATAAAATGACTTTAACTAAAAACTATTAAATTACTCTCAAAATTTTTCCGAAGATGGCAGATTAAAGGCCTTTAGCATACCTTATCCACCTAGAAATAGCAAAATAGCACGCAAAGATCACACTGTGAGCTTTTATTCAAGAGGGAAAATGGGAACTTCAGAAGTAAAAGACCCGACAAGTCCTGGGGAAGAGGAAGTTGGCAAGCAGCCTGTGTGATGAGGTTCATCTGATACAAGTTAGTGAAGCCCCTGGACCTGAGAGAGGCAGAGAGTCCCTCTATGATTCCCTTTTCCACTAGGGATCTTTGCAACCCAGAGAGCACCTTGCTTTTCCCAAGCCCTGGAGCTAACCTGGGAAAAGATAGGAGACGTTGGAAGGGGAAAACACTGGGGAAAGCTGCAGGCATTTTCCCAGACCCAGGACTGAGAAGGAGACATTTTCATCTAGGCTGACACAAAGTTAGTCGTTGTTTGGTGACCTGACAGCCATGGCTGCTGCAGACAGTTTAGTCTCCAGTTGGAGACTGGAGGTCTTACTCTGGAGTGGGGGAAGGGTCCCCACAGCCCGAAATTGAATGGCAAGTGTGGAGTGCTCCCCAGCGATCTAGAATCAGGCTTTCTCCCGTCGCCAGATTGGAGGAGGGTTGCTGAAGCTGCGATTTCTCATGAGTAGTATGATGTAGCCAGGAACAGTTCTGCAGCCTGAGACTGATCTGTGTGTGTCATTCCTGGGTGCCCCAGCCTTCCCTGGATCAGTTGGGGAGGATGCTCCACTAGTTCCAAGGAGAAGGGAGGCACACCCCAATTCTGTCACCTGGATTGGGAGCACGGGCCACACCTCCCTTATCTTGTAAAGAACTTGGTGCAGCAGCACCCACTTTTTTCCACATCTGGGCATATTTCCACTGTCATACGCATGCATCAGGAACAGGGGTCTAAGTTGCCCCTGCCTTCCCTTCCCCTGTAATGACCTTGTTGCAGCAGTGGTTGCTGCTCTGCAGAAGTTACTCTGCTCCTTAACAGAAGACATATTTCCAGGCCTTTTGCACATCTGCTTACCTGGAATAGAAATCTGAGCCTCCTCTCCTTTCTTGTGCAGAGATCTTGTTACAGTGGTGCCCTCTCCACTCCATGCCTGGGCATATTCCCCGGCATTCGGTGCACCTGCATGCCTGTAGTAGAAGACTGAGCTGCACCTCCCTTCAGGTGCAGAAATCTTGGAGTAGCCATGCTCTTTCTGCTCCACACCCAGACATATTTCAGGGCAGATGGGGTACCCACTCTTCTGGATTAGGATTTTTGGCTGTCACTCCTTTCCCAGGCAGAGAACTTGGGCAGCAGAGCTTTCCCCACATCACACCCTGGCACATCACTGAGCACTTGGAATCTGCCTCTCAGAGACCTTCCTCAGGTGCTAATGCCTGCCATTGGGGACCATGTAGACAGGCCTGCCCGGTCCAGCCCCGCCCAGCGTGGTCCCCACTTCCAAGCTGAGCAGGGAGCATTCCACAGGATATCCCATTGCCCCAGAAACAGAAAGCAGCTCATGATAAAGATCAAGCATATATCTACAGGGGGGAGGGCATACCTCTTCAACAAGGGTACCTGCACAATGAATATTTGTATAGCTAACCCTGAGTTGTACCCCACAACTTAAAAAATAATAATAAAATATATAATTTTTTAAAAAAAGATCAAGCATATAACCGGTTCGGCAAGTGCCAGCTCTTACCCATACACGCCGCCTACTGGTCATGAAGTTGAACTGCACACCGCAACAGAAAATCTGTCACAAGTGCACAGCAGTGGGGAACAAGATAAACTTCCTGAGACTTCCACCTCCTGGCCCTGCAGGAGGCAGT
Source organism: Tarsius wallacei (assembly GCA_963574415.1). Lineage (NCBI taxonomy): Eukaryota > Metazoa > Chordata > Mammalia > Primates > Tarsiidae > Tarsius > Tarsius wallacei. The sequence goes on along the minus strand of CAUYQG010041759.1, from coordinate 17,814 downwards.
GAGCCTGCTCACAGTCCACTACATCACGACTAAAGCTAGCTTTCAGAAAAAAACATGCAAAAGCAATCTTTAACCAACGAATGTATGCAGAGTATTTGCCACTAAAAGTACCCAGAACAAAAGCTAAAGGATCCTACAAAGCATACATTATAGCCATGTCCTCAAGTGAGGGTGGAGAGAGACCTCTTCCAAATGACAGTAAATTCAAAAATAAAAAGGAGAAATAGCTTATTCAGACAAGAAGAAACCAGAGAAACTATTCTGGAAGAATGAAGTAAACAGAGTGCTATAACAGCTCCAAAAGATCACATCAACTCTCCAGCAATGGATCCTAACCCAAATGTAATCTTTGAAACACAAAATAAAGAATTGAAAATATTGATTTTAAAAAGGCTCAATGAGATCCGAGAGAAATTTGAAAATCAACACAAAGAAACCAGAAAACAATTCAGAGTTTGAAAAAAGAAATAAATATTATTTTACAACCCCCAGAAATTCTGGAAATGAAACATTTAATGAAGGAATTACAAAATATAATGGAAAGCTTTAACAGTAGGTTAAACCAAGCAGAAGAATGAACTTTAGAGCTGTAAAACAGATCTTTTTAATTAACCCAATCAGAGAAAAATAAGGAAAAAAGAATTTACAAAAATGAACAAAGTCTTCAAGAAATATGGTAGTATGTAAAGCATCCAAACCTACAAGTGATCGATATTCCAGAGAAGGAACAATAAAAAGTAAGAAGTATGGAAAAGTGACTTAAGGCAATACATCAGAAAAAGAATTTCCTGGTCTTACTAGAGATCTAGACATTCAGATACAAGATGCTCAGAAAACCTCTGGGAGATATATTGCAAGAAGAACCTCACCTAGGCAGTTATCACACTATACAAAATCAACATGAAGGAAAAAATCCTGAAGGCAGCAAAAGAGAAGAGTCTAATTTTCTAATCAATAAAAGAAATACCAACGGACTAACAGTGAACTTATCAGCAAACACCTTACAAGCCAGAAGAGATTAGGATCATATTTTCAGTTTTTGGAACAAACAAACAAACCAAAAATGTCAGCCAAGAATTTTGTGTCTTGCTAAAGTAAATTCTATAAATGGAGAAATAAAGTTTTTTGGTTTTTTTCCCAGACAAGCAAACACTGAGGGAATTTACCATCACTAGACTGGCCCTAAAAGAAATAGAAAAGAAGTATATGAAGATGAAAGGGTATATGCATCATTAGAGAAACACAGAAAAGTATAACACTCATAGATCTTACAAAGCAATTGCACAGTAAAGAATGTAAAACAGTTAGGTAATAATTAAAATTATGACAGGAACAAAACCTCACATAGCAATACTCATCTTAAAGGTTAATGGAATAAATGCTCTGACTAAAATATAGAGACTGGCAAAATGGATTTAAGAAACACAAAACACTAAGATCCAACCCATGTGCTGCATACAAGAAACCCACCTAACTAGTAAGACATTTACACTCTCAAAGTAAAGGAGTAGAAAAAGATATTCCATGCAAACCAAAAGTGAGTAGGTGTCACTATATATCAGTTTTTATATCAAATAAAAGTATTTTAAATCAATAACAGAGTTTTCAAAAAGACAAAGAAAGCCATCATATAATGGTAGATGTATCAATTCAACAAGAAGACATAACAATTCTAAATTTTCATGCACCCAACACCAGAGAACCTAGATTCATAAAACCAATATTGCTAGTCCTAAGAAAAGAGATGGACAGTGGTACAATAATAATAGAGGACTTCAATATCCCATTGACAGCACTAGACAGATGATCAAGGCAGAAAATCAACAAAGAAACTCTCATCTTAATTGAATTCTAGACTGAATAGACCTAACAGACAAATAGAGGATATCCTATTCTACAACTGAAGAATATACAAGTGTCTCATCTGCACATGCAACATTCTCAAAACGTAACCATATGCTAGGTCACAATGGAAGTCTCAAGAGGGACGCTCAAAACTACGCAAGTACATGGAAGTTAAATAATCTACTCTTGAATGAGTGTCAGGCCAACAATTAAAGCTTGGATTTAAAATTTTTTTGAAACAAATGAAAATAGAGATACACATACCTAAACTTCTGGGATACAGCAAAATCACTGCTAAGAGGGAATTTTATGACATTGAATGCCTACATCAAAAAAATAGAAAGATGTCAAGTTAACAATCTAATATTGCACCTCAAGGAAGTAGAAAAACAAGAGCAAACACATCCAGTCTCAGAAGAAAACAAATAGCAAGGATTAGAGCAAAACTAAATGAAATTGAGAATAAACAAATGATACAAAGAATCAAAGAAATGAAAAGTTGGCTTTGAAAAAATAATCAAAATTGATAGATCCCTAAGTAGATTAACCAAGAAAAAAGAGAGTATATTCAGTTAAGCACAATCTGAAATGATAAAGGTATCATTACAATTGATACAACAGAAATACAAAAGATTCTTAGTGACTACTATGAGCATCTCTGTGTGTACAAACTAGATTACCTGGAGGAAATGGATAAATTCCTGGAAATATACAACCTCTCACAATTGAACCAGGAAGACATAGAAATTATGAGCAGTCTAATAGCAGGTAGTGAATCAGCAAGTTAAAAAACAAAACAAAACAAAAACTCCCAACAACAAAAGCCCAGACAGATTCACGGCCAAACTCTACCAGATACAAAAGGAGGAACTGAGATCAATTCTACTAGAACAGTTTCAAAAAAAAACAAAACAAGAAAGAGGTCATCCTCTGAAGGAGACAAAAGACATAAGCTGACAAGGTCCTTATGTCTTAAAAAAACACAAGCTTGACAAGGTCCTTGTGTTCCTGGCCTGGCTCCAACAGGAGCTTGGCCAGTATCTCCTTCCCTTGATGTTTGCCTCTAAAAGTGTTGATTTAGTAAAATTCAGGTGGTGTGACCTCTAGTTTGTGTAGGCTAAATATAGCCTACTTCGATAATAACATTTCTCAAAACTTCAAAAATCACAAATATTGACTCACAAAAAACAAAGACGTCAATACTATAATAAGCTTGCCAAAAAAAGTCCTAAACATTAACTTTTTCCCAACTAATACTAACATTAAAATATTTCTTGTTTATATAGTTTTGCCCTATATAAAAAACATGCTTATAACAATAAACTTACTCTCACCTATTGAGACAAAAGTCCTCCCAATCCCACTGTTCTCTTTCTTTTCTCATTCCCTCCCCCCACCTCAGGCCCTGCTCTACAAAGGCTAGACCTCCACAATCCTCCCTAATTCACTCTACAAAGCCAGCATTACCCTGATACCAAAGCCAGGAAAAGACATAACAACAAGAGAAAACTGCAGACAAATATCTCTGGTGAACACAGATGCAAAAATCCTCAAGAAAATACCAGCAAACCAAATCCAATAGTACATCAAAAAGATAATACAACATAATCCGGTGGGTTTTATTCCAGGGATGCAGGGTTGGTTCAACATATACAAATCAATAAATGGGATTCATAACATAAGCAAAATTTTTTTAAAAAGCCACACGATAATATAAATAGATGAAGAAAAGCATTTGTTAAAATCCAGCATCCTTTCAAGATGAAAAAAAAAAGATCTTACCTAATGAGGCAAGAAGGAATGTACCTCAAAATAATAAAAGCCGTATACAAAAAACCCATAGCCAATGTCATATTGAATGGAGAGAAGTTGAGGGAATTATCCCTAAGAACTGGAAAAAGATAAGGATGGCCATTTTCACCATTCCTACTCAACATAGTACTGAAAGTTCTAACCAAAACAATGAGGCAAAATAAAGAAAAAAAAAAAAGGCAACCAAATCAGAAAAGAGGAAGTGAGTTGATCTCCATTCACTGATGATATGATCTTATTACCTATAAAACCCTAAACATTCCTAGATTTGATACATGTAAAGTTTTAGGATACAAAATCAATGTACAAAAATTAGTACCATTTCTGTATACCAACATCGATCAAACTGAGAACCAAATTAAGAACTCAATCCCACTTACAATAGCCATAAAGAAACCACTCAGCCTGTAATCCCGCGCCTTTGGGAGGCTGAGGTGAGTGGATAGCCTGAGCCCGTGGGTTCGAGACCCGCCTGGGCAACTTGGCGAGACCTCATCTCTACAATAAATCAAAAATTAGCTGGGCGTGGTAGCGCGTGCCTGTAGTTCCAGCTACTTGGAAAGCTGAGGCAGAAGGATCACCGGAGCCCAGCAGGTCGAGGCTGAGGTGACCGGGAACGGCCACTGCACTCCAGTCTGGGTGACAGAGTGAGACTCCAACTCAAAAAATAAAAAAAAAATTTTTTTAAATAAATAAAAAAGAAATCATAGATGACACGAATAAAAAAAAACCCATGCTCAAGGATTGGAAAAATCATTATCATTAAAATGACCATACTGCCCAAAGCAATCTATAGTTTCAATGCAATTTTTTTGTTTTGATTTTTCTTTGCCCAAAGTAATTTTTTTTTAGTTTTTAATTTTAAAGAGGTGGGGGACAATTCAGGGTTAGGTATACAAATGATCATTATGCAGGTACCCTTGTTGATGAGGTATGTCCCCACCTCTCCAGGCAGATTCCCACTACTGCCAAACCCACCTCCTCCCTGCCCCTGGCAGTTTCCCACTACTGCCAATTCTTTTCTTATGAGTGACAACATGTGATACTCAGTTCCTGGTTTCTGCAATAGATCACTCAGTATTATAGACACTAAGTCCATCCAAGTTGCTGTGAAGTTCATAATTTTGTCCTTCTTTATGACTGCATAATATTCCATCATGTACATGTACCATATTTTTTTAATCCTGTCCTCCTTCAATGGGCAGTATGGTTGATTCCATGTTTTTGCTATTGTGAACAATGCTGCTATAAATATACATATGCAGGTATCTTTTTCATAGAGTGACTTGAGGTCCTCTGGGTATATTCCCAGTAGGGGGATTGCCAGGTTGTATGAAAGGTAGATTTTTAGATCTTTTAGGACTTGCCAAACTGTTTTCCACAGAGGTTGTATTAGCTTATGCTCCCACCAACAGTGTAGAAGTGTTCCATTTTCCCCACATCCTCTCCAGCATCTGTTTTTTGAGTTATTGATGATGGCCCTCTGGAGTTAGGTGGCATTTCAGTGTGTTTTTAATTTGTGTTTCTTTGATGACTAGTGAGCCTGAGCATTTTTTCATGTATCTGTTGACTGCTGTATGTTTTCTTTTAGGTGTGTCTATTCATATATTTTGCCCACTTTGTAACCGGGCTGCTTGTTTTTTTCTTTTCAGCACGTTTGAGTTCCCTGTGCATCCTATATGTTAGGCCTTTGTCAGACATTCAGAAGGCAAATATTTTTTTCCCAGTCTGTGGGCTGCCTCCCTGCTCCCTAGAAGGTTGCTTTGGCTTTGCAGAAGCTTGTCAGTTTGATGAGGTCCTGCTTGTCTATCTTATCTCTTATGGCATGGGCACTTGGGGTTGAATCGATGCAATTTTTATGCAATTACCAACATCATTCTTCACAGAATTTAAAAAAGAATCCTAAAATTGTTAAGGAAACCCCCCCAAAAGCCCTAATAGCCAAAGCAATCTTAAGCAGAGGATAAAGGCAGAGATAGCACATCACATGGTTTCAAATTACACTACAGTGCCATAGTGATATAGTTCAGATTGTTATCCCCTCCAAATTTCATGTCAAAATGTGACCCCAAATATCAGAGGTTGGGCCTAGTGGGATGTGTTTTGTTCATGAGGGCAGATCACTCATGAATGGCTTGGGCCATTCTTACAGTAATGAGTGAGTTCTTGCTCTATTAGTTGACAAGAGAGTTGGTTGTTTAAAAGAGATGGGCACATCCTCCTTTCTTGCTTGCTTCTATTCTCACCATGTGATATGCCTGCTTGCTCTTTATCTTCTGCCATGATGGTAAGCTTCCAGAGGCCTCACCAAAAGCCAAGAAGATGCCGGCCCCATATAGAACCAGAAGCCAAATAAACCTGTTTTCTTTATTAAGTACTCAGCATCAGGTATTTCTTTATAGCAATACAAAACAGATGAATACATAGGGTAACCCAAACAACATGGTACTGGCATAAAAATACACATATAGATCAATGAAACAGACTAGAGAATCAAGAAATAAAGCCACGTACCTACAACCAAGTGCTCTTTACCAAGTCAGCAAAAATACACACTAGAGAAAGGATATTGTATTCAATAAAGGGTTCTGGGAAAATTGAATAACCATATGCAGAAGAATGAAACTGGACCCCTATCTTTACCATAAATAAAAATTAACCCAAGGCGGATTAAAGACTTATACATAAGATCTGAAAATGTGAAAATCTTGGAAGAAAACCTAATGAAAACTCTTCTGAACATTAGCCTAGGCAAAGAATTTATGATTAAGTCCTCAAAAGAAAACAACAGAAGCAAAACTAGTCAAGCGGAGTTAATTAAACTAAAAAGCTTCTGCACAACAAAGTAAACAGACAACAACCTACAGAGTGGGAGAAAATATTTGCTAACAAGGTATCTGACAAAGTCATCTGACAAAGGCCTAATATCTAGAATCTACAAAGATTTCAAACCACTCAACAAGAAAAGAACAACCAAATAATCCATTTAAAAAGTGGGCAAAGGACATGAACAGACATTTTTTAAACAAAGACATACAGGTGAGTCAACAAACATATGAAAAAAATGCTTGTCATCACAAATTATCAGAGCAATGCAAATTAAAACCACAGTGAGATACCATCTTACACAGTCAGAATGGCTATTATTTTAAAGAGTCAAACAGATAATGGTGAGGGTAGCGGAAAAAGGGAATGCTTATGCCCTGTTAGTATGAATGTAACATCCCACTCCATGAAAAACAGTATGGAAATTTCTAACAGAACTAAGAATAGAACTACCCTTTGATCTAGCAATTCTACTACTGGGTATCTATCCAAAGGAAAATAAAGCATTTTTTCAAATGACACCTGCACTCATATGTTTATTGCAGCATTATTCACAATAGCAAAGTCATTGAACCAAACTAAGCCTCTGTCAATGGATGATGGAATATATATATATATATATATATATATACACACACAGATATAACATATATACATAATATATATAATAAATATATTGTTTTCTGCATCAGCAATATGGATAGAACTGGAGGTCATGATCCTTAGTGAAATGACTCGGAAATAGAAAGTAAAAAACTACATTTTCACTTATAAGTGGAAACAAAACAATGGTTACACACAGAAATACAAAATGGAATAATATACATTTGAAAATCCAAAAGATTAGAATGTGGGAAGGGAGTGAGAGATTAAATACTACCTATCAGGTACAACGTATACTATTCAGATGATGCGTACATTAAAAGCTCAGACCTTACCACATTATGAAATAGTCAAGTAACACAACTCCAATTGTACTCCCAAATTCATAAAAATAAGATTTTTTTTTAAAGATTACCCTTGGGTAACCCCCTCGGGTCCCCTCCCACTGTGGGAGCATTTCTGTCCTCTCAATAAATCCTGCTTTTGAAAAAAAAAAGATTGCCCTAAAAAATGTTGTGAGCCTCATCCTATCAGCTGAAAGGACTTAAGAACAAAAACAGAACTTTCCTGAGAAAGGTATTTCTGCCTCAAGCATCAACTCCTGTACAATAGTTTCCAAACTAAAGACCTGCCCTATGGATTTTAAATGTATCAGCCATACAATTATGTGACACAATTTATATATAAATATGAATGGGGAAATGTATGTGTATGTGCACACACACTTACATATATACATGAAGCGAGAGCGAGACAGAGACAGACACAGAGAGAGAGAGAGAGACTGATTTTACTGGTAGTACTGGTTCTGTTTTTCTGAAGAGTCCTGACTAAAACACCTATATATAGGGAAAGGCTTTTTAAGAAAAAAGCTTAATAAACTAGACAAAACAAAGAAAGGATTTTGCATTGCCAAAAAACATAAGCATATCACAAAACAACTGATGATCTACCAGAAAATTTTTGCAAAACACATTACAGATAAAGTGCTTATATCCTTAATATATTTTACAAAGCTTAAAAATTTAAAGAAAACATAAAAACATGACACAATGATAAAATTTCATGAACAGAAAATCCACACACACACAAATGCACACACATACAAACACAAAATATGACCCCAAACTCTTCACCTCTGTGATGATCTTCCCTAAGATATTTAAATCCAGGTCAAGAGAAAACATTAGATAAATTCAAAATGATTAGCATGCTGCAAAACATCTGACCAGCATTTAAAGTATCGAGGTGTTGTCAGCAAGGTGGTGGACTAGAAAGCTTCGAGTTCTTTCCACCAAAACACTAAGTAATCAACCATACATAAACCAAAATATCTTTCTGAGAACTCTGGAAACCAGTTAAGAAATTGCTACAACCAAGTGAATGCTCAAACAAGAAAAATCTGCTCTCAATAAAGTAAGAGATTTCATGACATTTTGCTTGCCCTTGGCAAGCCCATCTCCTAGCACAATTTGGCATAGTTGGAAGGAATCCTCCCAATTCCCACTTCCTCCTTTGGGAAAATAAGAAAAGAGTAAAATTTCCTGCAATGTTCTGGTTTGTTTGGGGATTGCCCAATGAACTGGCTTCTGTCTTGCCGAACTCAGCACGCTGAAGTGAATGCAGGCATAGTTTGGAACCCAGGCTGGAGGCCACTAAAAGCAGTGGTGGACACCACCACACTTTAGAGCTTCAGGAAGTCTGCACACCTTCAGGTGCCATGGGCAAGAGATTACATGCAAAATAATACAATAGAAATCCAAGCCATCTGAGAAAAAGCAATGGCAAGACCCTCAGGGAAAGTAACACATTTAAAAGTAGCTGTATATATGGGAAACTGGGATGAAAGTACATGTACAAATTCAGGAAAGACACACATTCATCAAATGTGTGAGGTGGCCCTGAACCTTTAAGCATGGCTGATTAGTGAAGAACTTCCACTGCATGAAGCCAGTCTATAAATACCAGGAGGGGTGGTTCTTTTTTCAAATGCCTCAATCTCAGCAAAATGTCATAAGTTATGCAAAGAAATAGGAAACATAAAACATCCACAAGACAATAATCTTCAGAATCGGAACCAAAAGAAACACAAGCCTCTACCTTACTTGAGAAAAATACATAAGCCATCTTAAATATGTTCAGTGAATAAAAAGAGAACTTGAACAGACAACTAAATGAAATGAGAAAATAATTCATGAACACAATGAGAAGATCAACAAAGAGAGAGCAATTATTTTTAAAAAGAAATCAAACAAATTCTGCAGCTGCAAAAAACAATAACTTAATTAAAAAATTCACTAAGGAGTTCAACAGTGGAGTTTATTGGGCAAAAGAAAGCATCCATGAACTTGAAGACAGGCCGCTTGAAAATATTAAGTCAGAGGAGAAAAGGAAAAGTGGACAAAAACATGTGAACACAGCCTAAGGCACTTAGGGTATTACAGTCCAAGGCTGTGGAACAAGGTCGTATTACATTGCACATGTTTGATTCAAAGTTATTTATCTCAATTTACCAAGGGAACTAGCTTGTTATATTTAGATGTTCTTCTTCTGACTATTGTAACTTTGCTATCTAAAGGTATCAAGGTACCTTTAACTCTTTAAGAGCAATGAAAATCCCAAGTGCCCTTGCCATAAGAGATAAGATAGACAAGCGGGACCTCATCAAACTGACAAGCTTCTGCAAAGCCAAAGCAACCTTCTAGGGAGCAGGGAGGCAGCCCACAGACTGGGAAAAAAATATTTGCCTTCTGTATGTCTGACAAAGGCCTAACATATAGGATGCACAAGGAACTCAAATGTGCTGAAAAGAAAAAAACAAGCAGCCCCGTTACAAAGTGTGCAAAATATATGAATAGACACATCTCAAAAGAAAACATACAAGCAGTCAACAGATACATGAAAAAATGCTCAGGCTCACTAGTCATCAAAGAAACACAAATTAAAAACACACTGAAATGCCTCCTAACTCCAGAGGGCCATCATCAATAACTCAAAAAACAACAGATGCTGGAGAGGATATGGGGAAAAGGGAACACTTCTACACTGTTGGTGGGAGTATAAGCTAATACAACCTCTGTGGAAAACAGTTTGGCAATTCCTAAAAGATTTAAAAATCAACCTTCCATATGACCCGGCAATCTCCCAAAGGAATATACCTGGAGGACCTCAAATCACTCTGTGAAAAAAATACCTGCATATATATGTTTATTGCAGCATTGTTCACAATAGCAAAAACATGGAACCAAGCACACTGCCCATTGAAAGAGGACTGGATTGAAAAATGTGGTATAATACTTGGCCATAAATCAAGCATAAACAAATTTCAAAAGATTGAAATTTTGCCATGCACCTTCTCGGACCACAGTGGAATAAAAATAAACATCAACACCAACATGGTTCCCCCAAAACCCACAAAGACATGGACACTAAACAGTGTGATGCTAAACAACTCCTGGGTCAATGATGAAACCAAAACAGAGTTCGAGACCCGCCTGGGCAGGCGAAACCTCATCTCTACAATAAATCAAAAAATTTAGCCGGGAGTGGTAGCACACACCTGTAGTTCCGGCTACTCGGAAGGCTGAGGTGGAAGGATCGCAGGTCGAGTCTGCGGTGGCCGGAAGCGGCCACTGCCCTCCAGTATGGGCGACGGAGTGAGACACCAACTCAAAAAAAAAAAAAAAAAGATACCTGGAAACAAATGAAGATGAAGAAACATCTTACCAAAATCTTTGGGATGCCATGAGCTGTAAGAGGGGAATTCATATCTCTACAAATGCACATGAAGAAAATGGAAGGATCACAAATTAACAGCCTAACATGTCACCTAAGGAAGCTGGAAAAGCAAGACCACAAAAACCCTAACTTCAGCAGAAGAATCCAGATCACCAAAATAAAAGCCCAAATCCAGTACATAGTAGTCTCTAATGATCTTTTGTATTTCTTCAGGGTCAGATATGACTTTATCTTTTGTGCTTCTGATTGTGTTTATTTGGGCTTTTTCTTTCTTTTTCTTTGTCAGTCTAGCTAGGTGTCTTCTAATCTTGTTTATCTGAAAAGTTTACTTTTAATTACAGACACAATTAAAGCAATTTTAGCTGTAATTTTGTGGCAAATATTATAATTTATGCATTTTGTAACTATCTTCTGATTTTTCCATTCTCAAGTATCATGTACATTCATATGGAGGAAAAAACCTATAAATAAAATTTTTAACTGAAGAAATAGTCTTAAATAATTTCCTATCAAAATATAATTTCAGGCTGTTTATCAAAGGAGCTAACTCTAGGTTGTCTTATAATTATTCTTCCATTACCTTTGAAAACAACACACACACACGCATACACACACTTCATATAAAGTTCTTTAAGTCAAACAAGAATTAAAAATTAAACTAAAGCTTGTCATAAAACTTCTGTTGGGGAGCTCTATCTGAAGATGTCCTGATAGCTTGATATATTGTTGCCTTGATTGTTTCTATCATAGTACTTTTCAAAATGTATTATAGTTTCTTCCACTAATATGAAAATCCTTGAGACCAGGAACCATGTTTTTTACTGGGGGCAGATACAAAGAAGGATCCCAATAAATGTGGAATGAATGAAGGAATAAACACAGCCTTGTATCTACAGGCTTTCCTGCTGTTATAAATATGCAGTTTACTGATATATGAATGCCTGTTGCTTCCTTCTCTTTTCATAATTATGTAATTGTTTTTTTTTAATGACACATCAATTTATTCAAGAAATATTTATTGAGTGCCTAGCATGTACCAGTTGTAGTTGTAAGTGCCAGGAATCCATCAGTGGATAAAGTCAGGGAATGAGTGAAATATACAATATTAAAAAAGAAACAGGGAAGTGTAAAACACCATTCATGCTAGGGTTGACAGTGGGGCACTTGAGAAAATCTGGTGTGCTGAGGGAGTACTAACACTTTTAAAAAACTGTCAGAGGCTTTGTTTCACAGATTACATGCAAGCAAAGACTAAAAGCAGAACCATTTTTTTTAATTTCCTTAACATCATTCTTTATGATCTCTGACTTTCAGTGTTTTGATAGGGAATATAAAATATCTGATAGATGTCTAAAGTAACACATATGTTAACTTCTAAGATAACATAAGTTAAGTTCCATCTGCACATATCAGCCTATCTGAAAACTGATAGATGCTAACAACCTATGTATAAATAATTTGTTTTAAAGTTTCAGAATAATGAATTTTAGGTTGTATTTATTATTTTGAAAAATGAAGGGTTAAAATAATAAAAAACACTCAGTAATAGTGTTAATTAAATTTATTGAGTTTTTGTTTGTCCTGATTTCAGTTTCTTTCTGACCTTTGAAGTTTATATCTAAACATTTGCATTTGGCTGACCAGCCCCTACATTGGACACAAGAAAAACAAAGTAATCACATATACAACTTAGGTCAAACTCTACTTGAGAAACGAAAGGGGACACCTAAATCGCCTGATGAGGCTTTAACAGGTTACAACAAAATTTCTCAATTTTTACTTCTCTTACAGCTATAAATGGCAGTTAGGTTTTAATCTATCAATCAATTTATTTTAATTGGCTGTTGGTTCATGGAATGTTGTGTTGAGAAGGATTCTGAAGCTGCACCTTAAATCACTGAGAAGAATGTCTGCGATTATTAGACATGTTTGCAGTGCAAGGAAGGAAGGAAATAGAGGTCAGCCTTGTACCATGTATTAATCAGTCTTGCCCTACACTTACAGTGTAGCTTGCATGACATATCAAATTTATGCTCAACATAAGTCAGGGATTTGCAAAATCAGAACCAGTAGCTTATACTTTCCCTACTTGTAAAATCTATGCTGAGAATCGATGAACAAAAATGGACTGAGTCAGTAATCTAAAAAGTTCAATCATGTAGAAACCAAACAAATCCTATGTCTCTAAGTCTGTATCATAAGTCTAAACTGGAAAAGGATAGATTTGTAGCCAAGACCAATTTTCATGTATTAGACCCTGTGAAAATCAAGAGGAGTAACTAAAAACAGGGACACACAAAGAATATTCATTAAGTGAACCAATTTGAATTCTGCCTGTAGCTGTATCTCAGTCATAGTACCACTTTTCACAGCATTCTTGTACCCTATCATTTTTATCGTCTCTGAGAGATTGTACTCAGCATCTTGCACTGACAAAATTATTAGACTTGAAAAATCTATTTTTTAACTAATTGTTAAAAAAAATGTGTGTACTTCATCAGTCTAGTGTTCAAATCTAGATTTCTCAGAAGACAGCAAAAATATATTGTTAGGGTGTGCATTTCTGTCATGATAATTCCAAGAAGGAGCTATTATTTTCAACTGCAGGTTGGGGCAGCTTCAGGGAAAGGTCCATAACCAGGAATCGAAGGGACAATAAATTACTATGCAAGAACCACAGTGATTAGAGAAACTAAAGCAAAATACAGGATGTTCCCCTTGCGGGAAAAAAGAAAAGCAAAATTATTATGTGTTTCTTAAGTCATACTATGAAGTATAATTTGGCATGTGCTTTGGGGGCAATAGTCTCTTAATTCTTTTTTCAACCTCATTACCCCTACAGTCTTATTTTTTTCTTAACTTTTAAATTTTTTTAATTTTTAAATTGTGGGGTACATTTCAGGGTTAGGTATACAAATAGTCACTGTGCAGGGACCGTTGTTAATGAGGTGCGCCCCCTCCCTTGGACAGGCAGATTTTCACTACTGTCCAGTCCCACCTCCCTGCCTCCTCCCCTCCACAGTTTCTCGCTACGGTCAATCCTTCTCTTATAGTATTGTGGTAGTTGTTTGAGGTCCGCTTATGAGTGAGAACATGTGATACTCAGTTCTTTGCTTCTGTGAAACATCACTCAGTATTATAGACTCTAATTCCATCCAGGTTGCTGCGAAGTTCATGATTTTGTTCTTCTTTATGGCTGTGTAATATTCCATCATGTATTATACCACTTTTTTTTAATCCAGTCCTCTTTTGATGAGCAGCACAGTTGGTTCCATGTTCTTGCAATTGTGAGCAATGCTATGATAAACATATGTGTGCAGGTATCTTTTTTATAGAGTGATTTGAGTTCTTCTGAGTATATTCACAGTAGGGGGATTTTGGGGTTATATGGAAGGTTGATTTTTAGAGTTTTTAGGTATCGCCACACTGTTTTCTACAGAGGCTGTACTAGTTTGCACTCCCACCAACAGCATAGAAGTGTTCCCTTTTTGCCACATCCTCTTCAGCATCTGTTATTTTTTGAGTTATTGATGATGGTCATTTTGACTGGACTTAGGAGGTATCTCAGTATAGTTTTAATTTGCAACTCCTTGATGACTAGTGAAGCTGAATATTTTTTCATGTATCTGTTGACTGCTCATATGTCTTCTTTTGATAACCGTCTATTCATATCTTTTGCCACTTTGTAATGGGGCTGTCTTTTTCTTTTTAGCACATTTGAGTTCCTTGTAGATCCTAGATGTTAGGCCTTTGTCAGAAATGGAGTTGGCAAATATTTTTTCCCAGTCTGTGAGCTGTCTCCCTGCTCTTTTGATGGTTTCTTTGACTTTGCAGAAACTTGTCAATTTGATGAGGTCCCACTTGTATATGTTATGTCTTATGGACTGGGCACTTCAGGTTTTGATCAGGAATTGGTTGCCTGTTCCAATTTCCATAAGAGTGTCTCCTGCATTTTCTAAGGATCTTATAGTTTGAGGTTTTACATTTAGGTCACTGATCTATTTAGAGGTGATGAGTAGATTTTTGTGTGTGGGAATAAGTAAGGGTCCTATTTCAATCTTCTGCATGTGGTTAGCCAGTTTTCTCAGCACCATTTACTGAATAGGTTCTCCTCTCCCCAGTGGTTGCTGGTGGAGACTTTGTTGAAGATGAGTTGATTGAGGAATTGAGGTTTTGCTTCTGGAATCACAATTCTATTTTATTGGTCTATATGCCAGTTCTAGTACTAATACCAGTCTGTTTTGATTATTGTAGCTTTATAGTAAAGTTTAAGTCTGGGAGTGTGATATCTCCTGCTTTGTTTTTTTATTTGTTTTCTGTTTTTTTTGTTTTTTTTTTTTTGCTGAGGATTATTTTGGCTATTCATGGTCATTTATGTTTCCATGTGAATTCTTGTATTGTTGTTTCTAGGTCTGAGAAGAATGCTGCTGGTAATTTGATGGGTATTGCATTAAATCTGTAGATTGCCTTAGGTAGAATGGACATCTAAACAAGGTTGATTTTTCCAGTCCGTGAGCATGGAACATTTTTCTACTTGTTTGTGTCATATTTGATTTCTTTGAGCAGTGTTTTATAGTTTTCATTGTAAAGGTCTTTCACATCTCTGGTTAGGAAGATGCCAAGGTATTTCATTTTTTTTGTAAATGGAATCATGCTTTTTATTTGGGGTTCTGTTTGTTTATTATTGCTGCATAGAAATGCATTTATATTTTGCACATTTATTTTATACCCTGAGACTTTGCCAAAGTCCTTTATCAGTGCAGGGGGTCTTTGACCAATTTTCCTGGGTTTTCAAGGTATAGAATCATGTTGTCTGCAAGGAGAGATAATTTGACTTCCTCTTTTCCTATTTGAATATCCCTGATCGAATTCTCTTCTCTGATTGTTCTAGCTAGGATTTCCAAAACTATGCTGAACAGGAGCTGTGAGAGTGGGCATCCTTGTCTTGTTCCAGTATTCAGGGGAAATGTTTCCAATTTCTGTCTGTTTACCAGTATGCTGACTGTTTCTCATAGATGGCTCTTACTATTTTGAGGTATATTCCATCTATGCCTAGATGTTCGAGGGTTTTTATCAAAAAGGGGTGCTGGATTTTTTCTGCATCTGATGATATAATTGTGTGGTTTTTGTTCTTATGTCTGTTGATGTATTTAATTACATTTATGGTCTTACGAAAATTGAATCAGCCTTGCATCCTGGGAATGAAACCTACTTGTTTGTGGTGAATGATTTTTGAGATGTGTTATTGAATCCGGTTTGCTAGGATCTTGTTGAGAATTTTAGCATCTATGTTCATCAAAGTTATTGACCCGCAGTTCTCTTTCTTTGTTGAGTCTTTTCATTTGGGGAGAGTTCCATCTTTCTCAATCTCTTAGAATACTTTCAATAGGCTTGGTATCAGTTCCTCCTTGTATGTTTTGTAGAATTCTGCTGGAAAGCCATCTCGTCCAGGGCTTTTATATTTCTTCAGGGTCAGATGTGACTTCATCTTTTGTGTTTCTGATTGTGTTTATTTGGTCTTTTTCTCTCTTTTCTTCACCAGTCTAGCTAGGGGACCATCAATCTTGTTTATCCTTTCAAAGAACCAACTTTTTGTTTTGCTGATTTTTTGTGTTATCTTTTTATCTTCTATGTCCCTGATTTGGGCTTTTATTTTGGTGATCTGGATTTTTCTGCTGAAGTTAGGGTTTTGATGGTCTTGCTTTTCCAGCTTCCTTAGGTGACTTGTTATGCTATTAGCTTGTAATCTTTCCATTTTCTTCATGTGCATTTGTAGAGATATGAATTCCCCTCTTACTACTGCTTTTATGGCATTCCAGAGATTTTGGTAAGATGTCTTTCATTTTCATTTGTTTCCAGGTATCTTTTAATCTCTGTTTTGATTTCCATGTTGACCCAGGAGTTGCTTAGCATCATGCTGTTTAGTGTCCATGTCCTTGTGGGGTTTTGGAGAACATTGTTGACCTATAAGCTTCAAGTTTGCCTAGAAGCTGCATTATGAAAATTGGTGCTCCTATGTTGGGTGCATATATGTTTAGAATGGATATTTCTTGTTGATGGATTGAACCTTTTATCATTATGTAGTGGCCTTCTGTATCTTTTTTAAATTTTGATGGTTTAAAATGTATTTTTTCTGATATTAAGAGCACAACTCACGCTTTCTTTTGTGTTCCCTTCACCTGAAAATTTGCTTCCCATCCTCTTATTTTGAAACTGTGAGTGTCCTTTCTGGTGAGATGAGTCTCTTGGAGACAGTATATTGTAGCCTCATGATATTTTATCCATTTTGCCATTCTATGTCTTTTCAGTGGTGCATTTAGTCCATTCACATTCAGGCTAATTATTGAAATGTAAGAGTCTGTCCCTGTCATAAGGTTCTTACGAAGTTGTTATTGTTCCTGGTTTTGTCTTTCTTTTGATTTTGGGGTTGATTCATGTGTGTTTTCAATCTTTTTCCTGCAATCTTGTGAAGAATGTTGCCATTCTTTTTTCCTTTTCTTCTGTGTTTAATACATTCTTAAGTATTTCTTGGAGAGGTGGTCTAGAGGCAGCGTAAGGTCTTAGGGATTGAATGTCTGGGAAAGATTTTATTTCTCCTTCACTGTTGAAGTTTAGCTTAGCTGGGTAGGTTATTCTTGGTTGAAATTGTTTATCTTTGAGGACTTTGAAGATTGAGCTCCATGCTCTCCTAGCCTGAAGTGTTTCTGTAGTTAAATCTGCTGCTATTCTAATTGGTCTTCCCTGATAGGTAGTCTGACCTTTTTCTCTTGCTGCCTTCAGGATTTTTTATTTTATATCTACTTTGTTTAGGCAAACTAATATGTATCTGGGAGTTGGTCTTCTCATTTGTTGTCTTGCAGGGGTTCTCTCAATCTCTTGTGTTTGAATTTTTGCATCATTGATGAGATGAGGAAAGTTTTCTTGAATGATTTCATGGAATGTTTGTCCCAGTGTTGTCTCTGTCTCTCTGTCATAGGAAGTCCAATTGCT
>CAUYQG010041757.1:0-13165 GCA_963574415.1 Tarsius wallacei | reverse complement strand
TCAAAAAAAAAACAAAAAAACAAAATTTTTAACTTGAAGTGAGTCCCACAGCTAGTTGGGGCAAAGCTTGAAATATACAGTAGGTCTCTGGACCTTTCACTCAGGGCATTTCCTCATGTGCCATGGGGCATCTCAAAAGGCTGTTGTAGCCAGGCTCAGTGGCTCAGCTTGCAATCCCGCACTTTGAGAGACTGAGGTGAGCAGATTGCCGAGCCCACGGGTTCGAGACCCACCTGGGCAACTTGGCGAACCCTCATCTCTACAATAAATCAAAAAAGTTAGTCGGGCGTGGTAGCGTGCACCTGTAGTTCCAGCTACTTGGAAGGCTGAGGCGGAAGGATCGCCGGAGCCCAGCAGGTCAAGGCTGCAGTGGCCGGAAGTGTGCCACTGCACTCCAGTCTGGGCGACAGAGTGAGACTCCAACTCAAAAAAAAAAAAAAAAGGCTGTTGTAGGGTGAGATTGCTCAGGGAAATGGAGAGTGCCTGACTACCCTAAACCAAGGCCAGCAACAGGGTATGGTAAATGGGAGTGACTGCTCCACGCTTCACATGGGGGGCCCTCCCTGTGGGACATGGCTAGGGACAGTGGCCACCTCCCTCCTGTGTGCTGAAGAAGCCACCTGTGGTGAGAGGAGCCACGTGCAGACGCCCAGGGAGGCTGACTCCATCAGCACTGATCCCTGTGATTGGTGTGACTGGTCTGCCAGGCTTCTTCTTACTAACGCAATGGAGATGAAATGAGACTCATGCAGGGAGATGTTTATGGGGAAAGGGGTGGGTTGATCCAGCCACCACAGGGGCCAGCGCTCTCCAGCCACTGTATCCCAGCACCCGCTCTGTTCCCAGCTCCCCACCCAGCCCCACGCCTGGCCTCATCCTCAGACCCAGAAGGGACATCTCGGCTTCCTGCCCCCACAGAGCCTGGCCTCATGTGGTCTGGCCTTACCTCATCATTGCGTCCTCGGTGGGCAGCAGTGAGAGGAGGCGCAGCGAGAGCTACCAGGATTGTGCCAGGGACAGTGGGCACACTCCTGTTGGAACTGGACGTCGTCCATTACTCCTCAGTGCCACCCAGTGAGTGGAAGATGAGGAATTTGCTAAGAACATGCACAAGTTGCCCAAGGAAGCAGCTCCAGATGAGCTCAGCCCGGGCTGGCACGGGATCTCACAAAGCAGCCTGTGCTGATCCTGGAGCCCCATCCCCAGAGGCCATGGCCACATGAGCACCAAGATGACATCAGCACTTTAAGGAGGTTCCAGGGTGCCGCTTTCAAGGCTCTGACAGTGAACCGTGTGTGCCACGACACCAAATGCATTGGAGTTGACCTGTATCAGGACCACTGGATGGCCCGGGACATTCAGCTAGAAATTGCCCTCCCACATCATCATTCTCTCCACCTCTTTTTCTTTTTTTCTTGTTCCTTGTCTCTCCCTCCCTCTCTCTCTTTCCCTCCCTCCCTCCCTCTCTCCCTCTCTCCCACTGTCTGTCCCTCTCCCTCCCTCTCTCTCTCAATCTCTCTCCCTCTCCCTCTCTCCCTCTCTCTCCCAGTCGGTCTCCCTGTCTCTCTCTCCCTCGCACCAATCTCTTTCCCTCGCTCCCCTCTCAATCTCTCCCCTTCCTGTCTCAATCTCTCTCTCTCAGTCTTGCTTCTTCTCTCCTTCTCTTTCTTTTTCTCTTTATTTCTCTCTCAAACTTCCTCTCCCTCCCTTGTTCTCACTCTCTCCTTCTCAGTCTCTCTGTCTCTCTCCCCTAGATCATAATTCCCATCAGAAAAAGCATGCTATAATTCTGTCCATCTTAAAAAACAAGAAATAAAAAGCAACAACAACAACAAAAAACCTGTTGGCGTCACATCCCACTCACAGCTTTATTTTACTTCTCTGCTGGTCTTTGTTCCAAACTCCTCTAAAGATCCAGCCATGCTCATGGCCTCTGTCTCCTTCTCTGCCTTTCAGAATCCTCACCTCTTGGGTTTCTCCACACTAACTCCCCGCAACCTTTCTGGTCCGGGTCACCAGGGCCCACCCCTCTGCCAAATGCTAGGGTCCACTCTCAGCCGTATCCACTTGACCTTCCGCAGCATTTGACACAGGTGACAAGCCCCCTCCTTGATGACACACTGTCCCACGCATTGGTCCCCAGGACACCCCTCTCTTGTCTTCCCCCTGTCTTGGCTACATCTGCATGGTCCCCTTTCTGCCTCCTCTTCCTGACCTCTCGATTTTGGAAATCCTCAAGATGTAGTCTAAAATGACTCTTTTCTCTCTCTCTCTTTTTTTAGATTGGAAAGATATAGTTTATTTAGAAAGTAAATTAGAGAGAGACAGAGAGAGAGAGAGAGGAGGGATTCACCCCCCCAAGGTAGGGGAGGGAGTCAAAGCTTCTCTTTTCAACCAGGCATGGTGGCTCAAGTCCGTAATCCCAGCACATTGGGAGGACAAGTTGAGGGGACTGCCTGAGCCCACGGGTTCGAGAACAGCCTGGGCAACTTGGCGAGACCTCATCTCTACAATAAATCAAAAATTAGTCTGGTGTGGTAGTGCACACCTGTAGTTCCGGCCGCCTGGAAGGCTGAGGCGGAAGAATCCCTGAGCCCAGCAAGTCAAGGCTGTGGTGGTCATGAGCATGCCACTGCACTCCAACTCAAAAAAAAAAAGTTTCTCATTTTTTTTTAATTTTCAATTTATTTCTTTTTTTTTTTTAGGAAAATGTAGTGTATTTTTATTATTATTTTTATTTTAAGGATGTAGGGTACAATTCAGAATGAGGTATGCAAGTGGTCACCATACGGGTAAAGTTTGGACCTCCCTTTGGTCCCCACTTTGCCTGGTTTGAGAGCAGGAACCCTTGTTGATGTCGTGTATGTCCCCCACCCCCTCACCCCCGGCTGTTCGGCTACTGCCAATCCCTTTCTTATAGTATTGTGGTAAATGTTCAGGGTCCATTTATGAGTCTTACACTCATTTTTAAGGGTGATCTCATCCAGGTCCATGATTTGAACACGTTTATAAATTTAAGGCCCCTTCATTTTTGTCTCTACCTTAATACTCTCCTGAACTTCAGTCTCCCCCCTCCCCAACCACCTATGCAATGTCTCCGTGTGGACATCAGATTCGCATCCTAAAGGTAACATTCTCCTACTTTCCTTCTTCCTTCCCTCCTTCCCTGCTTCCTCTCTTTATTTTCATTCTTCCTTCCATGTTCCATCCTTCCTCCTTTCATTTTCTTCTTTTTCCTTTTTATCTTTTTTCACTTATTTACAATGGGAGATTTCTCACATCCACAAAAGTATAGCAAATCCCCACACAGTCATCACACAGGTTCAACCACTACGAACTCATGACCAATCTTGGTTTTTGTCCACTCACCCTGAACTATTTTGAAGCCAATCCTAGGCATAGCTATGGCGTCGTTTTATCTGTGTATATTTCAGTGTGCATCTCTAAAAGAGAAAGCCTCATTTTTAAACATAATTATCATACCACTGCTACACTCATAACAAAATAACAATCCCTTAATGTCATCTAACAGTCAGTCAGTGTTCAAACTTACAATTGTCTCATGATTTTTTTTGGTAAACTTGAGTCAGAACCCATATAGAGCCTACCTAGTGTGATTTGTGATATGACTTTTATGCCTCTTTTAATTTTAATTTGCTCTCTCTCTCTCTCTCTCCCTTGTTTTCTTTTCAATCTATGTGATAAAGCCAAGTCATTGGTCCTGGAGAGTTTTCCTCCCTTTGGATTTTGCTAAATGCACGCTGTGGTATAGTTTGACGTCCCACCCTCCTTGCTATTATCCTCAGATTGCCGTTTGGATCTAGGGGTGGTGGTGTGGTCCCCCATCAGGAGACACATGCTGTTGGCTTTTCTTTCTTGCTGTCATACCTCATTAGGGTTGCCAAGCGACATTCGAAACCCATCATTCTTCTTCAGTCAGTAACTGGAATATTTCTACCCAGACACGTGTCCTCTCATCTACTATTTGGTCACCCTGAGGTGTAGTTTGCAGAGGAGAGGCAGAATACACGCTTGCTGTTTCCCTCTATCACAAACCAGTTTTCTTTTTTTTTTTTTTGAGTTGTAGTCTCACTCTGTCACCCAGACTGGAGTGCAGTGGTTGCTGCCGGCCACCGCAGCCTCGACCTGCTGGGCTCCGGCAATCCTTCCGCCTCGGCCTTCCGAGTAGCTGGAACTACAGGCGCGCGCTGCCACGCCCGGCTAGTTTTTTTTTTTTTATTTATTGTAGAGATGAGGTCTCGCCAAGTTGCCCAGGCGGGTCTCGAACCCGCGCGCTCAGGCAATCCACTCATCTCGGCCTCCCAAAGTGCTGGGATTACAGGCTGAGCCACCGAGCCCGGCCACAAAGTAGCTTCTTAATCCTGCCCAAATTCAGCTCCATATTGCTCATGGCTTTCTGCCTTGATTTACCCACGCTGGGCCCACAAATTTGCCCCCTCCCCTGGGCTGTGCAGGGCTCCAAGTCAAGGACCTAGCCTTCCTTGTCTTTGTATGCCTTCCCAAGCGCTTAACCCCTAACAGACATGCAATATGGTAGCCAATGACAGGAGACAATGTGATGGGTAAGGTTATTTCTATGGCCAACAAAATGCATTCTTGTCAGCAGATTTAGAAGGTGCAATGAAAGTATTTGTAGTCATCACGTCCTTGCATTGACTTTTGAGAATGAGAGGAGAGGTGATGCTGATGAGAAAAAGCGATGAGAGAGCTCAGTGTTGAGGGTGACTGGTGACAGAGGTGAGCGTGCAGGTGGGCATCCACATCAACGTGACATCGAGGTGTTCGTGGCCACTGTGCACCAAGCTCAAACATCAAAACTTTGAAAAAGCATCAAAGAAATGGTATCATGAAAATGAATTTATGACTGTCTAGAATAGGGGAGATATCTACTTCCTAATGCTGAATATAAACTCATCTACACAAGACAATAGAGGGATGCTCATTTTATCACTGTACAAATTTCATAATTCATTCAATAAAATAAGTAACAATTTATAGCACATCCGTTAGAAGCATAGTAATAAAGTAAAAATAATAAGCACTTTGCATTTCTAGATAGTTTTTACTATCACCCAACAACTTTATGAAACAGGTAAGACACCCTCCCCCCTTTTCTAGATGAGAAGACATCTAATGGTCAAGCGCCCTGCCCTGACAGGCCCTCTGCTTGTCATGGCCAGCTGCCCCTGCCTCTGCCTGAACACACTGGGACATGCTATCCCTCCAGGATCTCTAGAAGCCAGGTCCCAGGGACTCTGTGCCTCACTCACTCATGTTTATGTGAAAACGGCAGAGAGACTCTTCTGGAGAATGGGAAGCGTACGGTGAGCAGGAGAATCTACAACGAGAGCCTTCTTTAAAGTTCATAATTCCAGCCAGGTGCAGTGGCTCATGCCGATAGTCCCAGCACTCTGGGAGGCCGAGGTGAGAAAATTGCCTGAGCTCACGGGTTCGAGACCAGTGTGAGCAACTTGGCGAGACCTTGTCTCTAAAATAAATGAATAAATAAAAATAATAATAAACAAACAAATAAATACATAAATAAATAAGCCGGGTGTGGTGGTGCACGTCTGTGGTTCCAGCTACTTGGAAGGCTGAGGTGGAAGGATTGCCTGAGCCCAGCAGGTCGAGGTTGTGGTGGCTATGAGTGTGCCACTGCACTCCAGCCTGGGCAACAGAGTGAGACTCCAACTCAAAAATAAAATAAATAAATAAATAAATAAGTTCATAATTCTGCTTCTAGAAACTTACTCTAAGGAAATATTCAGAGATGTGTAGGGAAAATACAAGTATAAAAGTATTTTACACAGCCAGGCTCGGTGGCTCAGCCTGTAATCCCGCGCCTTGGGAGGCTGAGGCGAGTGGATTGCCTGAGCCCGTGGGTTCGAGACCTGCCTGGGCAACTTGGCAAGACCTCATCTCTACAATAAATCAAAAAATTAGCCGGGCGTGGTAGCTACTTGGAAGGTAGTTCCAGCTACTTGGAAGGCTGAGGCGGAAGGATCGCCGGAGCCCAGCAGGTCGAGGCTGCGGTGGCCGGGAGCGGTTGCACTCCAGTGTGGGCGACAGAGTGAGACTCCAACTCAAAAAAAAAAAAAAAAAAAGTATCTTACGCATCAAGAAGATCCCAAAAAGGGCAAAAAAAAAAAAAAGACAGACAACCCCCCAAAAAGACATAAAAGAAACACAAATTACTTTTAAACACATAAGAAAAAATGGCCCAATCTCATTCACAAAGAGAGAGGCAAAGGAAAACCACACTGATGTAGCATTTTACTACTATGGGACTGGCATTTCTAACTTGTGGAGGGCAAACAGAACAGGCACTCTTGAACTCTCCCTGTCAGAGAGGAAATGACTGAATCCTTCTGGGAGGCAACTAGGCAATACCTATCAAATTTCAAATGCACACACATTTAGATGTAGCAATTACACTGCTAGAAATTTATCTCCGAGTTACACTTGTATACATAACATCTGTACAAGTTTATTCAGTGCAGCAAGCACCTAGGAGCATGTAAATCTCTAACAAATCATGATACATTTGTGCTATGGAATACTAATCACTATATCAAAGAACACGGAAAATCTTGTATGTCTTCATATAGAATCATCCCCAAGATATAGTATTAAGTGATATGCTATGCAGCTTATTTGCACAAAAGGGAGGAGGAATCAATCATGAATGTGCTTGCCAACTCATTAAAATATCTCTGTAAAAATAAATGAAAAATTAATAGAGGCTGTAGGGGGTGGGGCAGGAAATGCTTTTTTGAACATTTTGAACTTTAAAC
Source organism: Tarsius wallacei (assembly GCA_963574415.1). Taxonomy (NCBI): domain Eukaryota; kingdom Metazoa; phylum Chordata; class Mammalia; order Primates; family Tarsiidae; genus Tarsius; species Tarsius wallacei. The sequence goes on along the minus strand of CAUYQG010041757.1, from coordinate 6,350 downwards.
TATCAGAGTGTTTTATTTTTTAATTTTTTTATAATTAAGAAAGAAAAGAAGTAAAAAATCCATGACTGGGGTTGGTGGAGGCTCACTGTGAAAGGTCCATGGCATTTTTAGTGGTGACAGAATGTTCCAGACCTTGATTCTGACAAGGGCACAGGTGTGTGTGACTATGAAAACTGATTATATCGTACACTTCAAAAGGGGAATGTTCACACATTACACCTCAAAAAGGTAAAAAAATAAACAGTGCATGGGCTTAAGTATATCTACTCAATTATCTTTATGTTATAATTTTTTAACTGGAATTAACTCTTCAATGTTACAAGGTTGGTTGGAAGGTTGGCTAAATAAATTGTAATAGGTGTTCTCATAGAAGGAAGTGTAAATATTGAGAAAGCATTTCCATGGACACTTTTTAAAGACTTGATAAAATGTTGTTTTGGGGTTTTTTTTTTTTAGTTGGAATCTCACTCTGTCTCCCAGGCTGGAGTGCAGCGGCATGCTCACGGCCACCGCAGCCTCGACCTGCTGGGTTTAGGTGATCCTTCTACCTCAGCCTTTCAAGTAGCCAGGACTACAGGTGCACACTACCATGCCCGGCTATTTTTTGTGATTTATTGTAGAGACGAGGCCTCACCAAGTTGCCCAGGCTGGTCTTGAACCCCCGGGCTCAGGCAATCCTCTCATCTCAGCCTCCCAAAGTGATGGGATGACAGGCTGAGCCACCGTGTCTGGCCAGACTTGATAGATTTTAAAGTGCTAATAATAAATACATCCTAAAGATAATAACCACCATTTATTGAACATCTGCCATTTACTGTGTAGCTCCTTTACGAGTATGAGCTAGTTCCTGTAAGCCTCAGCACAGTCCCTTGAGGCAGGCAGGATTATACTATTTTACTAAAAAGGAAACAGACTCAGAGTGATTAGGGTTTATTAGCTAGCTGTCTCTTTTGCCACCCCTCCTCATAACTACACTGATCTCATGGAAGGCTCACAATTGATCCTGAAAACTGTTATCCCCATTTTATAGATGAGGCTTAGAGAGGTCAGGTTAGAGAGCCTGTGCTGAGTTTCCAGGATGCACTTTACTTCTTAGGGTCCTGCAGGCCAGCACCAAAGGGTATGGTGTTCGCCCCTGCTCCCTAGTGGCACTGTCTGCCTCCCTGAGCCCCCCCAAGGGCAGGGACATATCCTCTTTGGAATCACCCACACCACTCCCCCACTCCCCAGCTCTAGCAGAAGCTGGAACATCAGCTCTGCCCTCGCCTGCGGGCTTCTGCAGGCAGGCCCAGGGGCTGCAGATACCTTTTTCTCCCGTGGGGCCAACTCTTCCAGGCCGTCCCGGGGCGCCTTTTTCTCCCTTCTCTCCCGTATCCCCTGTGGAAGAAGTCACATTGTTTAGCAGCCCGTTCTGCCCAGCACAGCATTCCAGTGTGATATGTGGAGGAAGAACCATTAGAAGGGCACCCACCTTGTCCCTGAAGCGGGCCAGGCCCCTTTTCCTCCATTCTCCTGACCCTCCCCATCCAGGCCTGTGCAGCCCAGTCCCCATCCCAGGGGCCCCAGTTCTGTTCTTCTCTTCCTTCCCTGCTTTCTTCCGCATTTGTCCCTCTTGCCAATTTCCCCTCTCGGCTGGCTCCCAGTCTGCCCCTGGCACGTGGTACTCCCCCAGACCCACTCTAGCTGCCAACCCTCCACCTCACCCTGACACCAATGAGAGGAGAGGAAGCATCTTCAAGTGTCCCCATGAGAGGTGTCACTCTGGCCTCTCCCTGTGTTTATCTGGTTCGGACACAGGGGAGGATGAATCTGGGTGCTCACATTAGCATCAACCTGGTCTCCCTCCGCATGGGCTCCCCATATACCCCTGCTTGGGTCAGGGCCACCCACACTGGGGGCTGCCAGTAACCAGGTGGGCATACCTGCCTGAGTCCAGAATCCAGCCACCAGGTGCAGGAGACAGGGATGTTGAATGACTGCTCAAGACACCCTGAAGATGTGGTCCAGAGATGTGTGTGGTGGGGCAGGGGTCACAAGAGGGCCTGGGGGCACCAACACCTCCCCTTCAGGTTTCCCTCCCTCCGCCCTAATCCATACCCAAATGATCTTCCTAAAACACAAATGGGATTGTTATTTCCCTTCTCAAAAGACATTTAAAACCCCCAACAGCTAGATTTAGTTACAGATAATGTCCAGTATTTAGGATCCTCCTCAATATGGTCTTTACCTTGAACCTAAGTCTTTTCTTACTCTGTCCTTCCTGCCCAGCCCACCTTGATCCATCAGCTCACCTGTCCAGGTTTCACCTTTCACCTGGCTGTCCAAGAGCCTTTTCCTGATTCTCTCAACTAGATCTCTCTTTACTCTGGTGACTAGACTCTGTCCCATATCACAGTTATTTTTATATGGCCACATCTCCTTACTTGTGGTACTGTTGCTCCTATGAACAGCTGCAGAGACCGTGTGTGTGTGTGTGTGTGTGTGTGTGTGTGTGTGTGTGTATAGGGATGCTGACATGAAGGAAGTTCACCTTCCCACTCTGCTCAATCAAGCCAACACTCAAGAAAACTTTAATTCTCCGTAGTTTTCCATATGTACCTAAACAGAGAGAGACTCAGCTGAGATGACAGATTCCTCCATGAAATTCCCAAAGCTGATAATCCGGCCTCAAAGAGGGGACATTCCATTTAAATTTAAATAACAAAGAGAAAAGTAACGCGACTGCCAGCAAAAACTGGGAGAGGGCGCACATCCAGATATCACCCCTGTGATACAGCCACAGGACCACCTGCGGAAGAGCCTGTGGGCTACCCCGTTGGACTGACACAGACCACACACATGCAGTCCTGAGTCTCCCAGTAGTTCTCAAATTTTCTCTCTTATCTTGTAAAAAAAAACGGGAGAAGTGTTTATCTTCTAACAAGAAAGATCAACTAACAAGATAAACTTACTATTGAGAATCACTAGATATTTGAGGAGCACCAGCATCGTGCAAGAGAAAGAAAAGAGGGGACAGAATGAACGGGTCAACCAGACTTTGTAAACTAAGAGGTCAGGTACAGTGGCTCATGCCTGCAATCCCAATACTGTGGGAAGGCCAAGGTGGGAGGACTGGTTGAGCTCAGGAGTTTGAGACCAGCCTGGGCAACACAGACAGACTTCCTTTCCACAGAAAAAAAAAATTAGCCCTTGTGGTGGTGTGTGCCTGTGATCCCTCCCTTGGGAGGCTGAAGTGGGAGGACTGCTTCAGTCCAGGAGTTTGAGGCTGCTGTGAGCTGATTGTGTCATGGCACACCAGCCTGGGCAATGGAGTGAAACCTTGACTCAAAAAAAAAAAAAAAAAAGGTAAGAAAGAATATGCATCTGTGAACAAGAGCAAATTTTAATGGAAAGAACTGAGGAGAGGCCTGTGCATGAACCCCTCTGTGGAGAGGCTGAACCACAGGATTGCCAGGGCAAAGAGCCACTACGAAGCAAAGGGTTAGGAGGTAAGGTGGCTCATGATATAATACTAACCGACAAGGACTGGAGAGTATTGTTTGGTTCGTTTTGAAGTTCAGAGTTGAGGAGAAAACTCATAAATGCCTACATGAATCTTATAGCAATTCCAGAGAGAGAGTATAGACAGAGCCTTAATAGTTGTGAAGATTTGGTAGCTGTGCCTTCCAGTATTAAGAAAAGTCATGAAAGAATACTATACAGAAAACCACACAGGGAAACACAACTTAGACATATCAGAGCGACACTGTAGAACATCAAGTATAAAGAGGAAATTTTATCAGCTACTCAAGAGGGAAAAGCAGCCTTAAGGACTGCACACAAGTGAATTCAAATCAGATCGACATAAGTATTCCATTAGCAACGTGGATGCAAGAATAAAACGAGGCAACAACCCAACAAAAGAGACTTAATTTAGACTGAGAGATTAGAAAAGTCCCTATGATGAAGTGGCGTTTAGGTTGAGGGCTGACAAATGAGTAGGAAGTAGCCAGGCAGAAAGTAAGGAGAAGGGTCCGAGGAAAGGGGGCGGCAGGTATGCAGATGAAGCAGATAGAGATGGTCGTTTTGATGGGAACAATGTGGCTGGTCAGAGTGAGTCTGCGTGGGCTAGGGGAAGAGGCTGGAGCAGCAGACAGCCAGGGACCCTGTGCTTAAGGACCATGGGGAATACCACAGTCATCAATCCATGCGCAGAGGAAGAACAGTAAGTACACCATTGCCAAAGTCCAGGCTAAAGGTGATTGTGGTTGGGACAAGGGCAGAAGACTGTTTCTCTCGTAGAGCATTTATCACCTCCCACATGACAGCAATCTGTGGTCAAGTCCCAAAAGCTGAAAGCTCCATGGAGATCGAGAAGACAGCTCCATTTTGCCCAACTCTGGGTCTACCAGAGCACCCAGAAGACATGGCAGGTGTTCATTCCCTGCCAAGACTCCATCAGCAACCATATCTGCTAGCTCGTCTTTTATTGCTTAAGAAGACTCCTAGAGTTTGTACACAGCATTCGTTTATTTGCATTGTTTGCAAAAGTTAGCTTCCCCCCAGCCCACATGGGGCAGGCATTACGTCCACTCTACCGAGAAAATATAGCTATGAGACCCACAACGTGCCCAAGCTCAGACATGTCAGCACGTCTTTACCCTACTTTCCTCAGGCATCAAAACCTTATGGAGGAGAGGGAGTCGGGGTTCAGAAACTACCTGTGGGGCACAACGTTCACTATCTGGGAAATGGGCCACCTGAGACCCAATTCCTACCACAACACAATATGTCCATGTAACGAGCATGCATGTGTAAGCCCTGAATCTAAAATTAAAAAAGAAAACAACCTTACTTACATAGTCAACCAACGTTATTACTTATCCTACTTTCCCTCCTCTTAAAATAAAAGCAGTAAGGACAAGTTCGTTCTATCTACACATGCATCCATGTGCCTTTCTCTAAGCTGATTTTTAAAAACAAATTATTGTTCATAGCAACGATCCAGAGGCTCAGAAGGACCCTGAAAAGCCCAGACATTATACTGTGCCCGACCAACTCTCCTTACTAGAGCAGAAAAGAATTCCACATCATTTAAAATAGTAAGACATCCTAGAGTTTCCTCATATGTGATAAGGATTGAATGAATTACGTCCTAGAAAACACCAGGCTGCTTGTTATTATAAAAAGTTATTTTAAGGTGGTGTGTGGTGTCTCAGCCTGTAATCCCAGCACCTTGGAAAGCCGAGGCAAAAGGATTGCCTGAGCCTATGGGTTTGAGACCAGCCTGGGCAACTTGGTAAGACCTCATCTCTATAGTAAATCAAAAAATTAGCCACGCGTGGTGGTGTATGCCTGTAGTTCCAGCTACTTGGAAGGCTGAGATGGAAGGATCACCTGAACCCAGCAGGTCGAGGCTGCAATGGCTGTGAGCATGCCACTGCACTCCAGCCTGGGCAACAGAGTGACACTCCAACTCAAAAAAAAAAAAAGTTATTTTATAGCCAACAAACATATGAAAAAATTAGTCAACATCACTTACCATCATGGAAGTGCAAATTAAAACCATAATGAGATACTATCTTACACCAGTCACAATGGCCATTATTTAAAAAGCAAAAAACAGTAGATGCTGGCATGGATGCAATGCAAAGGGGATGTTTATATACTGTTGGTGGGAGTGTAAAATAATTCAAACTCTGTGGAAATCAGTACGGAGGTTTCTCAAAGAACTAAAAGTAGATCTATCATTTGATCCAGCAATCCCACTACGAGGTATCCAACCAAAGGAAGAGAGGTTTTTCAATAAAAAAAGACACCTGCAGTCACATGTTTATCACAGTACAATTCACAGTTGCAAAGGTGTGGAATCAATCTAAATGCCCGCCCACCGATCAGAGGATAATGGAAATGTGGTATATATACTCTAGGGAATACTATTCAGCCCTCAAAAAGAATGAAATCATGTGTTTTGCAGCAACTCGGATGGAATTGGAGTCCATCATCCTAAGCGAACTAACTCAGGAACAGAAAACCAAACACATGTTCCCACTTACAAGTGGGAGTAAACTAAGGATCTGCAAAGACATAGAGAATGGCGTAATGGACACTGGAGACTCAAAAGGGAGAGGGAGGGAGGGGAAGGCAGGAACGAAAAACCACCCATCAGGTAAAATGTGCACACACAGGGGTGGTGGGTACACTTAAAGCCCAGACTTCTGGCCGGGCTCGGTGGCTCAGCCTGTAATCCCGCGCCTTTGGGAGGCTGAGGTGAGTGGATTGCCTGAGCCCGCGGGTTCGAGACCCGCCTGGCCAACTTGGCGAGACCTCATCTCTACAATAAATCAAAAAATTAGCCGGGCGTGGTAGCG
>CAUYQG010041755.1:0-13217 GCA_963574415.1 Tarsius wallacei | reverse complement strand
TGTGCTTCTCCCCTCCTCCAGCAGTGACTACTACTACTGCCAATCCCTTTCATGTAATAATATGATAAATGATCAGGGTCCACTTATGAATGAGAACGTGTGGTACTCATTTCTTTGTTTCTGTGATAGATCACTAAGTATTACAGACTGTAACTCCACCCAAGTTGCTGCGAAGCCCATAATTTGGGCACAGGTATAGGTTTTTTAAAGCTCCCCAGGTGATTCTAACATATAGCCAAGGTTGAAAACCACTACTAGATGTGTGAACTTGCTAATGAATGCACCCTCCTCCTTACCGCCTGGATGGCAACAGGATTAAATAGCTATGTTCTCATTCTTCCTTGTTGTAAGTTAGAAAACTGTAGAACAAGGTGATCGAAGTGTAGATGTGGTAAAGACCGAAGACTCAGACCTTGGAAGAAGGAACTGAGCCTATCACAGAGGGGAGTTATCCTGCATTGTTGGCTTAATCTGCTGCCAGTGTATTTCTACCCATTGCCTTTGACTCTCAGAAATACAGGCTAATAGATTATGTAATGTGTGCTGTGCCAGCCATAGGACCACCCACCACTGTTCCACATGTTCCCTATCATGGTCTTGTCATGATACCTAAAGTACCCCTTTAAGACCATCCCCTTAGATAATACAGGTTTTCTAAAGATTTCTGTTAAAATATATGGATTGCTAGATATAGAGAAAGTAAATTGCTTGGTTGCCTAGAGCTGGGGGGATTGGAATGAAATGAAAATTGCCTGCTAAGGGAGTTTATTTTTGGAGTGATGAAATTGTCCTAAAGTTTACTGTGGTGATGGTTGCACAACTGTGAAAATATACTAAAACCTATGGAATTGTGCACTTTAAACAAGAAAATTGTGTACTATATGAATTATGTCTCAATTAAGCTGTTATAAAGACATATAAATACGTGAGTTAAATAAGGGATACAGATTAATTTATGAGATAATTAGGAACCCTGGCATACCTACCACATGGTAGAAAAGAAAGGATGTTTCTATCAACAAAGAGGGAAATACTGAAACAAGAGATCCAGGAATTGAGGTTAATCCTACATTTTTCAACTCTCCAAAAATCCATTTCTAATCTTTCAAATCTAATTGCCAATAATCCCAACTGTTATCAAGTTGTTTAACATTAGATTCTTCGCTTAGAGAAACAGCCAGGAAATGCCTGAATACAGTGAACAATGAAAGGTCCCCTAAGATAAAATAACCATGGCATTATTAATGAAGCACGGGGTTTGGCACTACAGCAGGGTTCTGGAAGCTCTTAAATTAGGCCACACCACTCAGACCACTGTTGCTTTCTACAGACAGCTGCAGGACCTGAGGTCTGAGAACACTGGATTTTTTTCATTGAGACTATGGAGACTATGGTTTTGGAAGAGCTGGTGTTAAAACCACAATTATCTCATATAGACTTGTGGCCAAAGACTCCAAAGCCACAGAGGGAGAATCCCTGTCTTTCCAAATGTGGTTTTCCATGAATCCACTGTCATTTCAGATGGTTGGTATGGCACAATTATAGCATAAATAGCAGGGCCACTTGAGCAAAGTGGTTTACAAAATACATATGGCAAGCCTAGGACCTAGAATCTTTGTTCCTAGGCCTGAGCTCACAGTAGTTGAACACACAAGTATTATGCTTTCAAACATGGTAGAGAATTTTTCCACTCTCCAACTTATGGCTTGAAGTATTTTGGGAAGAAAATGTAGCACACTTAGCTATTATCATTGTTTATATCTCATTATGAATTAAGGCTCTAACGAGTAGATCACAATGGTCTGGAGAACCTAGGATAAAGAGTCCACCACTGGAGGAAGAGGATGCCAAATAGTAGGTTGGTGGCTAATGAAACAAGCTTGCTTTTTGCTCAATTTTGCCCTGGACTTTCCCTGTCTGTGACTGTAGCCAGCAATTCCTGGTCTTGGAAATATAAATTCAGAGAGGACTATCACTGGGATCCAGAATTATGGCAACTGTCCCCAAAGGGTCATTGAGTACCCTACTACATATCACATTGTTTATACTTTGTCACTCCCTTAGGCCCCTGCATAAATCCAGGACAAAGGAAAGACTATAGACAAAGGGAGTAGGCATTCATTAGCATTATTAAATATGTATTTCACAGCAAAACATTATCTTTATTGGATGCCAGTTTGGGGTATTTGGTATCCAGTATTTGGACAGTGACTTACCTTTGTTGCAATAAACCCCAATTTTCAAGAACGTGTTATAGAAACTCCTCTGATTGAACTCAGCTCGCTCTTCAGAGGACAGTGGGTTATTTACAAGGCATAACGATATCCTGCAATGCTCTTTTTCCTGCTAAGAAGAGATTTTATCATCTCTCCAGATTTCACACCAGGGTCAGTCTCACTTGGCTCCATTTCCCCGTGTCGGCTGATCTCAAATAATCAGGGAACATCTTGTCAGGAAAAGGCCAGATGGGCAGACAGGGAAGTGATCCAGCCCCTGAAGAAATAAAGTGTTCAACCTATCTTTGCTCTCCCATGGCAGTGGGAAGTGAGGGACCAGACAGACAAAGATACAGGAGGGGGTGCCTCCAGCTTAGTTCAGAGCTTCTGAAACCTGGGCCAAATGAACATTTTTGTAGTTTGGGGAGCAGGGAATTCAGATTATCATGTTGTAAGCTCACATGACGAAACCTAATACTCTCCTCTATGCTCCAAAAGTGAACTCAGCCCTCTTTGAGAATTGGGGCCTCTGGACCACAGAGCCTCATAATGCAATTCTCACTCCCCATACCTTACTGTAGTGGGAGGTAAAGTGAAATTCTGAGGAAAAGCATGGATAGTAGTACATGATCTGATTAAATCAAAATGAGGGGTGCTTTCATTGCCTTTACATTTTGATTCCTGGGAGATTTTTTTTTTCCTGGAGGTTATGTGGTAAATAGATTTTAGACTAAATCATTCCAGAATCATCTTTGAATCACCAGCACTTAGGACAGTGCTCAGTGCTTGATATGTGGTGTTCATTAAATGTTTCTTTAAAGAGTAGGCCTGACACCTAGCAGTAACCTCTCCTTATCACTTTGGAATATAAGCATTGAGATCTCGGTCTCTTTTCCTCATCAGGCAGGTGCCATCCCTTCCGTGGCCTATATCTGCCCTCTGAATTGACCATGCCATGCCCTGGGAGCCTGGACAATATCTAAATAAAGCAGACAGGGAAGAGGGAGGCATTGTTAGCCAAGCAAGCTCGCTTTTTATTGTTCTGAGAGCTGATCCTGGGGTGGGCTCTGATTGGCTTCCTCTTCTTGGCCTTGACCCTTAGCCCCATGGCTTTGATCACAGCCATGTCTCTGAACTGATTACTTTCTACAGTCTTATTGAGTTTCCTAATTATTATTCTTGTTCCCTGACCCATGATATGAACATTATTAGTCCACATATGTCAGGGGAAGAGGTTTGGCTCTTACTTTTAATTGCTTTAGTGGTAATGAGTCAGAATCAAGTTTGGCTGAGGAATCCCAAACCAACTTAACCTAGGGGAGGAACTGTCAGAAAGCAAGGTCAGGTTATCAAGGCCAGGGCTGGATATATACAGACCAGGATCTGAGAGTAAAACAGAGACTGGCATTAAGTTTGGAAGCATGGAACAGGTTATGAAGGTTCATGTTATGCTAATTACGTATTCAACCAATGGTTCTCAACCAGGAGTGACTTTGTCCACCAGAGCACATTTGACAATGGCCAGAGACATTTTTGATTGTCATAACTGTGGGTGTGCTACTGGCACCTAGTGGGTAGAGACCTGGGTTGCTACTAGGTATCCTATAATGTACAGGACAGCAAAGAATAATCTGACTCAAAATGTCAATAGGGCCAAGGCTGAGAAACCCTGAATTAAACAAAGGAGCAAGATACAAATTTTAGATCACAATTATATAAAACATGCAGATAAAAAAGACTTGATCTGCAGATAGCTTCTGAATCACAGCCCCCCCCCCTTAAAACAAAAAGACTTGAAGAATACATACCACAGTTATAATAATGGATGTGTCTGGAAGGCAAGATTATGCATATTTTTTTCTTTTACTCTGGTTTACAAATTTTCTAATGTAACTATATTGCCTTTAAATTTTTTAAATTAATTTTTAATTACACAACTAACATGGGAGCACTTCTGCTTATAAACTATTACAGCAGTGCAGATAAGACTAAAGACCTCTTTGACCAATCCAGCTTTTCCCACCTCAGTCACCTCCCCAGAGGTAACCAGTTTTGTAAGTGTAGTTTTTAGAGCTTTATGCATTTACATATATATTATATGCAGGCATAGAAAATATGGATTATCTCATCCTTGTTTTTAAAAATGCCATAGCTTTAGGGGTACAAGTAGTTTTGGTTACATGAATATATTATATAGTGGTGAAGAAGTCTGGGCTTTAAGTGTACCTATTACCTCCCACTAGTGCACGTTGTACCCAGTACATAATTTTCCCTTCCTCACTGTCCTCTCATCCTCCCTCCCTCTGAGTCTCCAATGTCCACTGTGCCATTCTATATTTCTTTGCAGACCCATAGCTTAGCTCTAACTTGTAAGTGAGAATGTGAGGTATTTGGTTTTCTGTTCCTGCATTACTTCACTTAGGATAATAGTCTCCAATTCCATCCAAGTAGCTGCAAAAGACATTATTTTACTATTTTTTATGTCTGAATAGTATTCCATGGTATATATACCACATTTTCTTTATCCACTGATCGGTTGATGGGCACTTAGATTGATTCCACATCTTTGAAAATGTGAATTGTGCCTGCAATAAACATATGAGTGCAGGTGTCTTCTTTGTATAATGACTTCTGTTCCTTTGGATCGATACCAAGCAGTGGGATTGCTGTATCAAATGATAGGTCTACTTTTAATTCTTTGAGAAATCTCCATACTGTTTTCCATAGGGCTTGTAGTAATTTACATTCCCACTAACAATTTATAAGTGTTCCCTTTTCATTACATCCATGACAACATCTAATAATCTTTAATAATGGTCATTCTGACTGGGGTAAGGTGGTAGCTCACTGTGGTTTTAATTTGTATTTCCCTGATGATTAGTGATGTTGAGCATATTCCATCCTTTTTAACAGCTTCATTGGATTCTGTGGTTCATCTGTTTCCCTACTGATGAACTTTTGGGTTCCTTCCAGTTTGAGACTATTACAACAAATGCTACATTTGAACATGTTTGCAAAGGTATCCTAAAGTAGGTATGGGAATGTAAAATTACTGGATTATGCAAAACTCATATTTAGAATTACATCAGCTTCTATCAATTGCCTTCCAAAGTGCCCACAAATTTAATTTACTGACACCCTCACCAACACTTGATACTTATCTTTGTTTCTCACATCTGCCATTGGAGAGTTGAGAAATAGTACCTTGTTTTTTATTTATTTTGCATTTCCCTTGCTTCTGATAAGGTTGAACACCTCTTTGTGTATTTGTTGAACGTGCCATACATTCTCTTGTGTAAACAGTGTTTATCTCCCGTGCTCACTTTTGTATTATACTATAATTTCATTATATTTAAGAACAAAAGACTGCAGGATCAGGTTTGTAGAATAACACAGAAGTCAGCCTACCCAGTGTCTTGTCTATACTCTCTGGACAGATCCTGTGTCCTACCCAGCCTAAAATAACCCTTGTGACCTAAAAAAGCAGCTTAGGAAGCAAACTAGCCAGGCCCATTCCCATCACCGCTCCATGTTTCTCTGGCCTGTGAGCCTTTGCTATGCCAACATCTTGACACTGAGCAGCCAGCAGGTACTGCCAGTCAGATTCGCTCCAGTCAAATACAAATCTGATATGTGGTAAGAAATAAAGGACCATGAAAGGCAGCGTGTGAACCTGATGGTATCTGCAGCCCGTGCAAATGGCAATTAGGACCATTAAATTTCAGTTAATCTTCATTAAGAACATCTGTTGTCTAGCCCACATGAGAAAGCCAAAGATGGGGTTGGCTGATTGTGAACACTGCAAATAAGTAGTTTTAGCAGCTAGTTCCCCCCACCTCCTTGAGTATAAAATGAAAAAGATGTGGCAAGGAAAACGTATAATATGCAATATGTAGTGGCTAAAGAAGAAAACTAGATGGAAAACTTCTTCAAAAGTCTTGGGGATAATTTGAAACTAAGAGGCTTGTAGGCCATGCCCCTTTGTGTTTAAGAAGGTGATTAATTTAGTTGTGCTGAGTCTCTGGATCAGAGTAAGGTGGTTCCAAAACGCAACCAGAACTAGCCTTTGGCCAAATTGGGTATGGCTAAATTGGGCCATACATAATCTGTCCTTTCTGGTCTCCTTCAGCTTTTTTGGCTGCTTTAGTCCGTACACCCTTCTACTCTATTTTCTTAGGACCTTGTTCTCTGCTGGAGGACTATGGATTTAAAACACTTCAAGTCCCTGCTACCAACATGTTGCCCGCCTGCCGCTCTTCCCCTCACAGCTGGAGGACACCTTCTGCCTGATCACCCTCCCCATCGGCTTGTGTTCTGTAGTGGAGCACACAGACTGAAAACTGTTCCCAACAGCTCCAGAAGAGGTGTCAGGGAAGGGCAGGGCTTTCTGTATCTTTGCCTGAGTTTAGGCAGGTTAGACTCTTTCTGACTATCAACTACTCTGATGAGTGTTTTTTCTGAGTGGGGAGTTGGGTTGGAAATAGATAAGTAGGCAAGTGGTGTAAATCACATTCCTTTGTTATATATATTAAGTACCTCATGTTGATAGCCTTACCTAGTTGTAGTTTTACATTCATTTGGGTGACTACTTGGTCAATATCAGTCTCCTCTACTAGCCTGTAAGCAACATGGGAGCAGGAACCACATCTAATTTTATCAGTGAATCTCCAGCACTTAACACAGGTATCTGCCACATAATAAGTGCTAAATAGCATTTGTTGACTAAATAAACAGTTGTGGCTCTGAAGTTCTTAGAATGGAGGAAAGCCAGGTATCTAGGCAGGAGGATAAGGAAAGTTATTTGTGAGAGGTCGGTTATCTCACTCTCTCTCTACTTTCACTGCAGAGACGTCTTACCCTGTGACTTCACAGTCCACCTTAGCACAAGGCTGAGCTTATCCCCTGAGTCTGCCAATAGTACCTTCATCTAGGAAGGTTGGAAATGACTGGGGATAAAGCCTGCATTTGACAGTTTATTATTTTCCTATGATTTCAAAGCCATTATCTTCTCCAAGACAGATGCTTATTAGCAAGCACAGCTTTATCTTGTTCTTTGGAGTTGAGGGGAAAACTATTCCAACAAGTTGTGGAGCTGGGCTGATGGGGGAACCAAATGGCTTGGGGACTACCTTTCCATTCAATTTGAAACAAAGACATGCTGGTACATTTCTTGTATTATAATTGCTCCAGGAACATGCCAATATTTCACTAACCCTGCCTCTCAAAGAGAATTGACATGGAAGGAGGAGAAGATTAAGGGTGTTGCAAAGATGCTGAAAGTGGAAAAACATATTTTGAAGAAACTTTGTCTTAAGCTTTGATTCAAGATAATCCTTATGAACTGAAGCAATGATTCTTTCTTTTTTTTTTTTTTTTTTTGAGTTGGCGTCTCACTCTGTCGCCCAGCCTCAACCTGCTGGGCTCCGGCGATCCTTCTGGCTCAGCCTTCCAAGTAGCTGGAATTACAGGTGCACACTACCATGCCTGGCTAATTTTTTTGATTTATTGTAGAGATGAGGTCTCGCCAAGTTACCCAGGCGGGTCTCGAACCCGCGAGCTCAGGCAATCCACTCACCTCGGCCTCCCAAAGCGCAGGATTACAGGCTGAGCCACCGAGCCCGGCCAATTCTTTCTTTACCTTTTGTCAACCATCCCACTTAACTTATTTTTAAACCTTACCCTTTTCCCACAATCCTTCCCTTGACATCTACTGCTCTAAATTCTTGAACGGCCTTATATATCTGTCCATCAATAGCAAGAACAAGATTCTAACTGATTCCTCAGGTCCTCTCATATGACCCAGGATCCAGATGCCGAAATGAGGACCTAGCTGAAAGCACGAATGCTTTTATCACATCAGCCTCACAGTTGTTACTAATTGGAATAGCTCTTATTCATAAAACCAAACCCGAAGGTTTCCAGTGAAATCATTGCTAATCCCATAAACTCGGGAGCTAGATAAAGCAGTTGGCTTGAGTATTACTCATTTCATTTTCATGCTTATGTTTGCCATCATTCATTGAGGGACAAGAACAAGTCAGCTACAATAAGGGTAAATCCTGGATTAGCATTGTGCATTGTAGCTGTAAATTTTACTGTAGATGAAATGTACAGATGATTTAAAGTCAGTTATAGAGGAAACAAGAAGCTACAAATGAGGCTTTGATGGAAAATAAATATGTTATTTCCTTTGTTGAGTATTTGGGATTGGTTTATTTTTCACATTTTACAGGGAGATAGTTCCCAATAAGCCTGAAGATTGGATTTAGAATAACAGTTTAGGAGCTTGAGTAAAATTAATGAAACCAAACTTCAAAATGTACTGAAATAAAAGTAAGAGTCTGAATTCTGGGGCTGGGCGTAGTGGTTCACACCTGTAATCCTAGCACTTTGGAGGCCAAGACAGGAGGATTGCTTGAGCCTAGGAGTTCGAGATCAGCCTGGGCAACGTAGTGAGACCTTGTCTCTAAAAAAAGGAAATAAAAAAGAGTCTGAAGTCTGGCTATGTTAAAGATACTGGCAATTTATCCTCTTAGAAGTATGAAACTCTTTAGGGCCAAAGAGTAAACTGTACGGCATCATCCAGTCTCAATTCCCAAGCAAAACAAGAACTCCTCTTACCAGTGAGCCTTAAACTCTGAACATCTCCAGAGATAGGAAGCTCATTGTTCTTTATTTTTTTAAAGCACACATGATACATTAATCCGTTATAATCGTAGGTGATTAAAGCAATCCAAGCATATATAGAGAATATGTAAAATTCTCTCTTCTCCCTTTCTTCACTCACCCCTTCTCTTTCCAAAAGTGAGCACTGTTAACTGTTTAATGTGAACCTTTCTAGTACTTTTCTTTTTCAATTTTTTATTTTAAAGATGTGAGGTACAATTCAGGGATAGGTATACAAATGTTCATTATGCAGGTACCCTTGTTGATGAGGTGTGCCCCCCCCTTCCCTGGCAGTTTCCCACTATTGCCAATCCCACCCCCACCCCCGGCAGTTTCCCACTACTGCAATCCCTTTCTTATAGTATTATGATAATTGTTCAAGGTCTGCTTATGAGCAAGAACTTGTGGAATTCACTTTTCTGTTTGTGATAGATCACTGAGTATGACAGACTTCAAATCCATCCAAGTTGTTGCAAAGTTCATATGTTTGTCCTTTTTTATGGCTGCATAATATTCCGTTGTGTATATGTGCAACATTTTTTTATCCAGTCCAGTTTTGATGGGCAGCACGGTTGGTTCCATGTTTTTGCTATTGTGAATAGAGCTGCAACAAGCATACGTATGCTGGTATCTTGTTTGTAGAATGATTTGAGTTCCTCCGGGTATATTCCCAATAGGGGGATTGTCAGGTCATATGGAAGGTCAATTTCTAGTTCTTTCAGAAATCGCCACACTGTTTTCCAAAGAAATTGCACTAGTTTGCATTCCCACCAGCAGTGTAGAAGGACTCCTTTATCTCCTCATGCTCGCCAGCATCTGTTGTTGTTTGTTTTATTAATGATGGCCATTCTTACTGGAGTTAGGTGGTACCTCAATGTGGTTTTGATTTGCATTTCTCAGATGACTAGTGAGGCTGAGCACTTTTTCATGTGTCTATTGGCTGCCTGTATATCTTCTTTTGAGAAGTGTCTATTCATGTCTTTTGTCCACTTTTTAATGGGGCTGTTTGGTTTTTTTTTTCTTTTGGCACATTTGAGTTCCTTGTAGATCCTAGATGTTGAGACTTTGTGAGATATACAGTGGGCAAATATTTTTTCCCATTCTGTGGGCTGTCTCCTTGCTCTCTTAATGGTTTCTTTTGCTTTGCAGAAGCTATTCAGTTTGATGAGATCCCACTTGTCTATCTTATCTCCTGTGGCATGGGCACTTGGGGTTTTGATCAGGAATTGGTAGCCAGTTCCAATTTCCATAAGCGTGTCTCCTGCATTTTCTAAGGTTATTATATTTTAAGGTTTTACGTTTAGGTCTTTGATCCATGTAGAGTTGATTTTTGTATATGGTGATAGGTACAGGTCCTGTTTCAATCTTCTGCATGTGATCAGCAACTTTTCCCAGCACCATTTATTGAATAGGTTCTCCTCTCCCCAGTGGTTGTTAGTGAAGGCTTTGTCAAAGATGAGTTGGCTGAGAAATTGAGGTTTTGCTTCTGGAATCTCGATTCTGTTCCATTGGTCTGTATGCCTGTTCTTGTACCTACACCAAGTTGTTTCGATTATTGTAGCCTTATAGTAAAGTTTGAAGTCTGGAAGTGTGATACCTCCTGCTTTGTTTCTTTTGCTAAGGATTGTTTTGGCTATTCGTGGTCGTTTATGCTTCCATGTGAATTTCTGTATTGTTATTCCCATGTCTGAGAAGAAAGATGTTGGTAATTTCATGGGCATCGCATTGAATCTATAGATTGTCTTTGGTAGGATGGACATCTTAACAATGTTGATTCTTCCTACCCATGAGCATGGAATATTTTTCCGTTTGTTCATGTCTTCTTGTATTTCTTTGAGCAATGTTTTGTAGTTTTCTTTGTAAAGGTCTTTCACTTCTCAGGTTAGGAAGATGCCGAGGTATTTCATTTTTTTCTGACTATTGTGAATGGGATTGTGTTTTTTATTTGGTTCTCTGCGTGCTTGTTGCTGGTGTATAAGAATGCGACTGTCTTCTGCACATTTATTTTGTACTCTGAGACTTTGCCAAAGTCCTTTATAAGTGCAAGGAGGTTTTTGACAGATTCTCTTGGATTTTCTTTTTCTTTTTTTTTTTTTTTGAGTTGGAGTCTCATTCTGTCACCCAGACGGGAGTGTAGTGGCCGCTCCCGGCCACCACAGCCTCGACCTGCTGGGCTTCGGCGATCCTTCCGCCTCAGCCTTCCAAGTAGCTGGAACTATAGGCGCGCGCTACCATGCCTGGCTAATTTTTTGATTTATTGTAGAGATGTGGTCTTGCCAAGTTGCCCAGACGGGTCTCAAACCCGCGGGCTCAGGCAATCCACTCACCTCAGCCTTCCAAAGCGCGGGATTACTGGCTGAGCCACCGAGCCCGGCTTCTCTTGGATTTTCAAGGCATAGAATCACACCGTCAGCAAAGAGCGATAACTTAACTTCCTCTTTTCCTATTTAGATACCCCTGATTTCTTTCTCTTGTCCAATTGCTCTAGCTAGGGCTTCCAACACAATGTTGAAAAAGAGGAGTGAGAGTGGGCAGTCTTGTCTTGTTCTTGTTTTCAGGGGAAATGTTTCCAGTTTCTGTCCGTTTAGTATGTTTAGCCCTTTTCTGTACATTTATATCAGTAGTTCTCAATCAAATACATTTTGTCCCCCAGGAAACATCTGGAAACATTTTTGGTTGTCACAGCTGGGAGTGAGTTGCTACTGGCACCTAGTGAGTAGAAGCCAGGGGTGCTACTATACAGCTCCCCACAATAAAAGAATTATCCAGCCTCAAATGTTAACAGCACCAAGGTTGAGAATCCTTGATTTACTCACAGAGACAGAGGGATGTATAAATATATATTTTCTTTTCAAATAAATAGAATCACATAATTTCCATTTTCCTGTTGTCTAAATGTGCACCATTTAGAGCCTTTCATACGTGGGTACATTTATTTCCATTGCATTTTTTTCAAGAGATGCATGATATTTTATAGTATGACTATATTGCAATGTATTAAACTGTCCCTTATTGGTGAATATTTAGATTTGTTCCAATTTTTGCAATGATATGCAATACTGCAGTAAGTATTTTTGTACACATATCATCTAGCAGATAGATTCCTAGAAGAATTACTGGATCAAAGAGTATACAGAGGGTGCCCAAAAATGTGTACACATTTTAAGAAAGGAAAAAACTGTATTACAATTGTAATACTCAATATGTACTGATAACAAAAGATGAATACATGTCACGTTTGAATTCTGCAATTACAAAAGGTGCTCAAAGTGGTTACCATCAGCATCCAGACACTTCTGATTATGGCGAACTAAAAGTAATATATAGATAACATCTCTTTAAATGTGTGTACATGTTTTGGCACCCCAGTATGTATTTTCAATTTTGATAGGCTCTGCCAAATTTCCCTCTTAAAGGGCTTCATAAATGTATAGTTCTATCCATAGTGTTTAAGAGTGCTGTTTCTCATTCCTTCAACAATACTTCTTACCAGTCTGATTGGGTAAACGATAATATATAATTGCTGCCTTAACTTGCATTGCCGGATACTATTGAGATTGAGTAGGATTTTCAGCAATTTTAAATTAATTAATTAAGTAACTCATTGCTTATTCATTTTTCCCATTTTTCTTTTTTTTTATTTTAAAGGTGTGGGATAGGATTAGGTACATAAGTGGTTTATGTGCAGGTGAAGTTTGGGCCTCCCACTGATCCTCACTTCACCTGGTTTAGGATCAGGTACACTTAGTGATGTTATGTGCAGCCTGCCCCTCCTCCCCCCACCCCGCAGCAGTGTCCTGCTACTGCCAATCCCCCTCTTGTAGTATTGTGATAAATGTTCAGGACCCACTTATGAGTGAGAACATGTGATATTCAGTTCTTTGCTTCTGTGATAGATCACTGAGACTGATAGACTCTAAATCCGTCCAAGTTGCTGCGAAGTCCATAATTTTTTCCTTCTTTATTTGCCCATTTTTCTTTCTTTTTTCTTTCTTTTAAAGATGTGGGTTATAATATAGGGTTAGGTATACAAATGTTCATTATGCAGGTACCCTTGTTGATGAGGCACACTCCTCCCTCCCCTGACAGTTTCCCTCAATTGCCAATCCCACCCCCACCTCCCCTGGCAGTTTCCCACTACTGCCAATCCCTTTCTTATAGTATTATGATAACTGTTCAAGGTCTGCTTATGAGTGAGAACATATGGTACTCTGTTCTTTGTTTCTGTGATAGATCACTGAGTATGATCGACTCTAAATCCATCCAAGTTGCTGCAAAGTCCATATGTTTGTCCCTCTTTATGGCTGCATAATATTCCATTGTGTATATGTACCA
>CAUYQG010041753.1:0-16518 GCA_963574415.1 Tarsius wallacei | reverse complement strand
GCCTTCCAAGTAGCTGGAACTACAGGCGCATGCTACCACGCCCGGCTAATTTTTGATTTATTGTAGAGATGAGGTTTCGCCAAGTTGCCCAGGCGGGTCTCGAACCCGTGGGCTCAGGCAATCCACTCACCTCAGCCTCCCAAAGGGCAGGATGACAGGCTGAGCCACTGAGCCCTGCTGTTTACATTTATTTAAATCCCTGAGATGTCATAAACAGAAAACTAAACTTAAATAGAAAATCGTTTTGGAGAATGAGAATACTTGTTTAAGCTGTTAGCTATTATGGAGGGTTGTGATAAATAAGAATGAGAACTTTGGAGTTAGGCCTGGATTCAAATCTATCTCTGACATGTCTAATGAAGATGGACTTGAGCAAGTACATATATACCAAATCTCAGTTTCTTCATTTGTAAAATGAGCAATATTTTACCTATTTCATGTAAACAGCACAAATTTCAGTCAACAGATTAAATGTTCAAACCATGTTCCTCTATTTTTCTATAACTGTAAATTTGTAACATTATCTCCTAGCACTCTGATTAGGAACTTCATATCAGAAAAATCAGGGATTCGCAATACATCTATTCTGCCTGGAGTTTGGCTAAATTCTGGACTTGGGACCAGCCAGTGTAGAAGAAATCAGAGTTGGTCCTTGATGTGGCTTCTTCTGCCGGGCTTTGCAGTGTTGGAGAGCCTTCCCAGCAGCTCAGAAATTTTTTGCCTTAGCAAGACTCCCTTTCTTCCCTTCCATAAATCTCCATAACCCTACCACGTTGTCTGCCTTTGGGCTCTCAGGACTAAACATATTTTACCCTTTATCCCTGTGTTTTAGATTGGGTTCCCTTAAAACAGACTCTGAGATGGTGAGTTGAGTGCAGAAGGGGAATTACCCTTAAGGAACGCTTTCAAGGGATACACCCAGAAGAGTGCAAAAGGCAGGAAGGCAGGGGGATGAGCTGATCTGCAATGTGATCGCACCTGATTCTCCAGAGAACTCTGGAGCTGAGGTGGACTTTCAGAATTGGCCCAAATGTAGATTATGGAACTGAGTCTTATCCCTGCCTTGGCCAGTAATTGGCCATCAGCTGCCTTGGGAGAAGAGAAGCAGATCTCTGCAGTTGAGGGCTATTCCCAGTGAGGATACAGCTGTGAGTCATCAAAGGCTGCCATTACTAGCAGGTGGGGGGAAGGTGCATTGGCTCCGATGGAATGATTTAGGAAGAGCTCACCAGCATATACAATGGTACACTCCTTGGTTCAATACACTCAGATCCAGTAATTCTTGGACTGAGACATCTCACCTGGTTGGTCTTATCCCATGGGAAACTTACAATAAAATGCTGAGATATTCCTGTTTCCACTAGTTTTTTGATGATCAGTTCATGAAGGTCACTATACCAGCCTCTTTCTCCCAACTGCACAACACTCAGTTCTCTTGGCTATTTAAGAATCACACTGCCCGTAAGGAATCATCCTAAAGCACTTTTAGCAGGGTGACTTCCTGGTAGGTGGCTCAACTGTCTTTCTGATGATTCTGGGTTGTCTTCTGCAGCTGCATCATGCCCAATGCAGAAATTTCTGGGAGCTTACCAGATTTGTGACTCCCATACAGGTTGGATTTCCTTTCTCCTTCTCTTCCTCCATGGCCGCTGTCTTTGCTTTACTTCTGCCTCTGCTTCCTGCTTATGGGTCCTTTATCAAGTCTCAGGCTTAGTCTTTATCTAATCTAGTGCCAAAACTTTAGTAGTACAAAAGCCTCAACTTTTGAATTTGAAGTGATGTTCTTTTGTCTTTCAGCCTTCCCTTGGTTGAGGGAATGAATGCTACTGAATAAATGGGTGGAAGGTGAGAGAGGATGAGGAAAGGGGTGGGGGTGGCATCATATTTCAAAATACTATCAATATTATCCCACTGTTCACCTTGGAGTTATTTTTAGATGCAAATAATGAAACACATTTAAGGCACAGGTTTGCTAGTAATAGCAGTATTTATTTTCTTGTTTAAACGTATGACACCACATGAAAAAATGACACTAATAACCTTTTCCTCCTCATGGTCATGATATGTGTTACACTAAAAACAGACCTAATAGAAAGAAAGAAACTATTCTTAGCAAGAGACAATAAAGTGGATTTTTAAAGACACTGTACATTTAAGACTAATAAAGACAGTGAAACTTCCCAAAATTAAGAAATTCCAAATTTCATTAATAAATTGAAAGCTTAATTTAAAAGCATTTTTAAATGTTCAGGATACATATAAAGCAAGAACTTTAATATGAAGTATATTTAAATATAAACATATGAGAAACACATGTAGATTTCAATTAATTTAATCAATACTTTAGTGATGAATATTTTCTGACAATTCATCTCTGAATGGCTACACATGAATTTTTTTTCCAGGATTTCGATAAATTAGATGTTACAATATGAAATATTATACAAGTCACTTTATATTTCATTATTAATTGGGTGTTTCTCCAGCAGTCAAGCCAGGCTCATTTGTTAGAATGGAATGCCACCACTTAATGTATCTAATAATGTCTTCTAAAGATGAAATTACTCACATGGGAGAGTCTGAAGAATAAGATCAATGAACTCATATTAGTGTAAACTATCACTGATTAATGAATGCAACGTTGGGGATTAGAATTTACTTAGGATTTGAATTTACTACCGGTTTTGCAAGTTTAAATAGAATAAGCACTCCAAGTGTTAAAAATGTAAATGATAATAATCTGATATTTATACCTATTAGAGTATGATAAGTTATCTTTAAAATGAAAAATTAAGAAATATAAACAATATCTATTAGATAAGAAATATGAATTCAAAGTAAGTTTGATTAGGAAAAAAAGTCTGTATAAAAGGATTCCTTAGGTAATTTTCCTTGCATATGATCTACCTCAAATTTAGATTAACATTACTGTTGAAACAAGTAGCTGAAAAGTTTTCAATTGTACCTACATTTTATTGTTTAAGTAGCTCATGTTGAGAGGAATGAATCAATATAAAAGTATTTGTTGTTTATATTTAATTAAACAGTATTCAAATTGAGGAATGAATAAATAATGTTTGTTACTCCCTCTATTTTTTTAAGTAATAATAACCTCACCGTTATAAATTGATTAGATGACAGTTTCATTAAATTCAACAGGAAACAAAAGAACCGGTCTGGGTTCTGATGACTTGGATCTCCACTGCTGAGAAGCAACCTTCATGAGTTAATACTTGTTCTGTTTCATACCCACAGGGACCGTAGATCCTGAGTGTGGGAGGTAGAGATTTTGTATTGAGAGTAGTAGAGCTTGAGGGTATCATAGGAGATGACTCCCTGTGTGGGATGAATGTGATCCTCTTTCTGAGCCTGTTTTATGATGACGCGGTGATTGAGAATTCCATACTCAGTAGGCAGTTTCAAGAAGGGGATACCACTGATCCAAGTAGTGTATGGTTAGGAAACCTAAGGAACCTCAAGATGCCATTGACACACTTTTCTTTGGCGACCATATTATTAATGCAAAATATACAAATGTTATAATGGGTTTTTTTAAAAAGTTTTTTCCCCAATTAACAGCTCTACGTCAATTCAAATATTTTTTTTCAATTGCCAGAGCATAAAACAATATAGCATACAGGATTAAGAATGAAAGGTAGTTATGTGAGATGTTTTTATGTTTTAAATAAAATCTGTATCATATTGAAAAGGATTATGCCAACTTCCAAAGACATATTTTAATCTATAAAACCTACCAGTTTCCTTTAATATTTAAAAATAAAAATATTCAACTCAAAACTGAATTTTTACGCTGGTCTTTTTGAGACTACAGAAAAAGCATTTCCCAGATCTACGTATTTACGAGCACTACATTTCTCTAATTCAGCCAATATTCTGGATTAATTTCTTAGGGAAATTCTTGTGTTATAATACAGATAAAAAGGCACTATCACTCCAATAGTTAAAGTACTTAACAACTGTATTAATAATGAATATGAATTAGGCAAATTTATTTATTTATTTAAAAATAAAAATTCATCATTAATTTTTATAAATTCAGTTATTTTTAAAAGATTTTATTATTTCAGATAGGTATGCCAAAGAATCAGTACTGTGCCTCCTTTTATTAAATATAATCATGTAAGATCTTGAGTCATGACTCTATTTAATACATGGAAGTAAATTATGATACTTATATTTGCAAAAAATTAAAAGAGAATAATTGTAGGCACATTAATAGTGTGAATATATTTAGTAGAGAATATGTATGATAATTTTGTTTTTTTAAAAATGTTCACAAATAAAACATAATTGGTTCTAATATAACTGCATATATAAGCATACAGATATATGAGTAGTAGAACAAAACAGGAGAAAATACACTTTCTTCTGCTTAATCAAAGTGTATTTTAAATGAACTTTTTTGGGGGTCAAAGTCGCCCAGGCTGGAGTGCAGTGGCCGCTCCTGGCCACCACAGCCTCTACCTGCTGGGCTTCAGCAATCCTTCCACCTCAGCCTTCCAAGTATCTGGAACAACAGGTGCGCGCTACCATGCCCAGCTAATTTTTTGATTTATTGTAGAGATGATGTCTCGCCAAGTTGCCCAGGCGGGTCTCGAACCCACCGGCTCAGGCGATCCACTCACCTTGGCCTCCCAAAGCGCGGGATTACAGGCTGAGCCACCGAGCCTGGCTGGCTTTTTTTTTTTTTTTAAGAGACGAGGGCTTGCTGTGTTACCCAGACTGGTCTTGAGCTCTTCGACTCAAGCAATCCTGCTTTGACTTCCCAAATTGCTGGGATTACAGGTGCAAGCCACCGCACTTGGCCACAATGAACTTTTAAAATTGATAATGTCTTAGAATTATAAGTATTTTATATAACTGATAGTTATTAATAAATGGTACCTAATTTCTTCACTTTCCCATCTTTTCTTTAGTGACTTTTGAGAAACAACATGAAATGAATTTGATGCTTAGTTTAAATTACTTTTTTGTGTAATTTAGGATTAAATGACTAACATGAATTTTCCTAAAGTATATACTTTATTAGTTGCCTACCTTTAAAATGTCATTGTACATAAAGTTTGATTTTTTAACCATTCACATAATTCATTCAAATCCATGTATGTTCACGTAGAATGCCATTACAAACAAATTTCTTCATAGAGCACTTCCATGGGGACAGAAAGAGAGAGAGAGAGAGAGAAAATTGCCTGGCCTCAACTCATCAAGGACACGAATCCTCCTCTTTACCTTGCTACTAGTCCTTTGCATTTTTACTACACCACAGTGGTCTGGATTAGATACATATTTGAGAGATGAGTATAAACAAATATTATTTTAACTATCTGCCAAGGTTAAGATTTAGAAATAAAATTATACATTTTTGAAAAAGGCTTTGGATTCTATGTATAAAGCACTAGAATAAATTAAAACTAAATTCACATAACTGAGATTAAATGGTATTGGATAAAGTACTATTTACAGTAATTAAAGATTTAGGATAAAGTAATTTTTTAAATCATTGTCTTTAACCATGTATAAAATTTTTATTACACACTCTGTATATAATTTATTTAGTCCAGTACTCTCCAAATGTGAGGAACAAACAAATCAGTGCATAAAATAGTTTACAATGTGTGCTTTTAGATAATTTCATGTGCTTACATTTTTTTAAAGTGCTGATAAAGGAAATATACCGTTTTCCAAATTTGCGGTTAGTACTCACATCCCAAGAACATAAAAACATACACTAGGAAACAGCTTGCTTTAGCTGAACTTGTGCAGTTAAGAATATAGTTAATGTTCACCTAGTGTTTATTGAGTTATATTGTTTTAAACATCACAGACTTATTTCTCAGTTACTACATTTTCTAATCATATTCATTGTTTCATATAATTTTCAGAAAAACTGTCATGTGATTTCACATATAAAAACTAAAGGAAGCAAGGTAAACTCAGATATGATTGACTGCAGAGTTCAAGCCTTTCACCACGAGATCTACACCACCTGGGGCAATCGAGAAAATACACTGTCTGTGATCAATATCCTTGTGAGCTATAAACTATACAACGAGGATAAACCACACAACAGGAAGAGAGGAAGGGAGGAAAGAAAGGGAGGAAAGAAAAATGGAAGAATGGAAGGAAGGAAGGGAGGGAGGAAGAAAAGAGAGAGAGAGGAAGGTGGGAAGAAGGAAGGAATAAACGAATGAGCACAGAGAAAGTAGAACTGAGCATGTAATAATACTCGATTAGAGAACAATTTAAGGAGGGAAGCTCAGGAAAAATGTAAAAGTTTAGAGAAATAGGGAATATTACAAACGACAAGGAGGCAGAGTTTAAAACTGGGGGTTGCTGGATGTCAAAGCAACAACCAAAAAAAGTTGAGAGAATGAGATAATGGATTTGTGTTACTGTATCAGGCACTAAGGAGTTTTAGTTTTCCATAAAATCTGTAGCTCAATCACAACAGATCATAAAGGGGAAATGGTGAAAATCACAAATGTAACATTTAGAGAACTACGGTAAGCCTGGAGTTTCTATCTTTACAACTAAATGCTATAATTGAGCTTAACAATAGATGGAATTTGAGCATGCAACATCAGTGAATGTTATTGTTCTGATGAAAGTTTAAAAATTTGTCACCATATTGTAGAGATTCACATTAAATGTAAAACCCCCAGGAATTATATAGAAATGCAAATGATAAAGTAAGCATAATTCTAGAACAGTTTTTTCCTTTTAAAAAATCTATTTCAGCCAGGCTCGGTGGCTCAGCCTGTAATCCCGCGCCTTGGGAGGCTGAGGTGAGTGGATTGCCTGAGCCCGCGGGTTCGAGACCCGCCTGGGCAACTGGGCGAGACCTCATCTCTGCAATAAATTAAAAAATCAGCCGGGTGTGGTAGCATGCGCCTGTAGTTCCGGCTACTTGGAAGGCTGAGGCGGAAGGATCGCCGGAGCCCAGCAGGTCGAGGCTGCGGTGGCCGGCAGCGGCCACTGCAATCCAGTCTGGGCGACAGATTGAGACTCCAACTTAAAAAAAAAAAAAAAAAAAATCTATTTCATGTAAGAGTAATCCCCTAAGACGCTTATAGGTATTACTTTAAAAAAAAGTTTCTATTTCTTGAATGTACAATCCTTATGCTAAAGTGCAACTTTCCAAACTTGTTTTGACATGACACCTTTGTCATTGAATGTCATCACAGGACACGTGTTGAGTAATATTGAAGCAGAGGATAAGCAGGATGAGATGTAAGCCAGTGGCCACTTTACCAGTAAAATACATGATTACTAAAAAAATCAAAATGTACAGGAGGAGGAATCTTTGGAGGCCTTCTTGTCTCAATTCACTTAACATTAAATAAATAGGTACTGTGCCTGGGAGCTTTCATTTTATCAGAGTTATTGTTAGTATAACTGATTCATCTGAGAGAAATTTAAATGAGACTCAAATGTAATAATTGTAGAAATACAATTTCGCGGGAAATATTGAAAAATCTTGCTTGCTTTTGTATCCTCCCAGGCTAACAAGACTATTTAGAATTTTTTAAAAGTGTGAAATAACCCACAAAGTTAACCCAGTTTCTTTTAATAATATCTTTCATTTAGTAAGATAAAAAAGATGTGGATGCTAAGCCTATTTATGTGTGAGAGCAATATCATTTCAATTATCCTCAATAATTAGAAATATTTAGTAAAATCTGTAATTAAAATAGCACTATAATTATATCTTTAAAATGTGTTCTTTATATTAATTTTTGCAAATCAATTTCTGAACTTTAGTGTATGGCCCAAAATGACAAATATAAAAAAATTTCTTTTAACTAGACATCTTTGGTTGTTTTAGAGGTAATCATTGTGTCAACATTTATTAAGTCATAACACATATAAGGAAATGCACAATTATATGTACTTTTCTGGAAGTAGAAATCAATGACACCTTATTAAGTTACATTTATGTTATTGTAACGATACCATTTCAAAGTAAAAAGTACACTTTTTAGCCCCAAACTGGATTTAAATATATGGAAATAGAATAATTTGATTTACTCAGGCTAAGCATATTTAATAAACAGTGAATTAGATATGGAGAAAACAACTATGAAGAAGAAAAGCTTTCTATCTGACAGAGCCTATGTACTATAGGAGTAACCAACAATTACCAAATAATGTTATAGTAGCATCATAATCACGTTTTCAGATAAGGACAAGCATGTTCCATAAATGTAGATCATTCAACTTAAGATGAAAACGAACTAAACTTAACTGCAGATGTGAGTTTTTAGAATTAACTGAAGCTATGTATTTTGGTGAGGATGTTCTTGAGGGTAAGGGGAAAAGTTTCAAAAATAAAAAAGCTTTATGACTGCATAACTATATCTCATTTGCTAAAGTATGCATTTACTTGAGTGGATTGGCGTAATGCCAGCTGCTATGACAAATAAGGTCCAAATCTGTGGCTTCATAGACAAAATATTTGCTTTTCTTGATCAGGTAATCATCCAATCAAGCATTTCTGATTAACAGGTGGCCTTCCAGGGGATTTTTCATAAATTCAAATACTTCCCTAATTGTGGATCTCTCTTGCCCTGAAGTCTATGAATTCTCAACATACTTTAGCTGGTAGATTGGGACATGATACACTAAAAGTATTTAAAAAAAAAAGGTGGATATCTATCTGGGGATGGGGAGACACCTCTTATCAACAAGAGTACCTGAACGAAACATTTTTGTATGCCTAACCCCTAACTGTACCCCACAATAACATAATAAAAAATAAAAAATAAAAAAAAAAGTATTTTCTCTCACATCCCATGGGTGAGAATCCTATTCCTTCCTATAAGCAAGAAAGGGTGGAACACACAATCCCTGACTCTAGATTTAGAAAGATGAGCGCTAGCATTGTGTGGACAGTGAGTCATCATTCCCGCAGAATGTGTGTGGGAATCCAGCTAATTCACTGAAGGAGGCTCTCTCTTTTGCCTTCTTGTTAAGAGATTAATAGTCCAAAAGTAAAAGCGAGACAAATTTCCATTTTTCCCATGACAGAAGTCACCCTTAATGAAATGTATTGGCCGTCTCGATGAGTTTTTCACTTACAACGTTTACTGATCTCCCACTTTGTGCTGTGTACACAGTCTGAACAAACTATGTGATGCACACAGAAAGGGAAAGCCAAAACAGTAGCTCCCTGCCCTTGCAGAGCTTACATTCTAGGGAGGGAGAAAAGTATGTAAAAAATGAAGAAGTGAATGATGACAACATTTTAAGACCGAGTCGTGGCAAAATAAAAAATGATAAAGAACAATGAGGGAAAGCGTTATGGGATGAATTGTGTTCCCAAAATGAATTGAATTCTTAATCCCCTCGGTCCCCAATGTCTCAAAATGTGATTTGGAGATAGGGGCCTTTAAGGAAGTGATTAAGGTTGAATGAGGTCATATGGGTTTGCCTAATCCAATCTGACTAGTGTCCTTCTAAGGGGAAATTTGGACACCCAAAGAGACATCAGGAGCATGCACGCACAGAGGGCAACCCAGTGAAGACACAGCAAGAGAGCAGCTGTCTGAAAACCCAGGAGAAAGGCCTGAGAGGAGACCATCCCTCCTGGCCCCTATGCTCCATAACTATGGTAAAATAAATGTTGTCTAAACCACTCAGTCCATGGTATTTTGTCATGTCAGCCCTAGCAAAATAATACAGAGATTATCAAAAGGGTCCTGCTTTGATATTGGATAGCAAGGAAAGAGCTCTATGGGATGTGACATGTGGTCTGAAACCTAAAAGATAAAATGAGTGAGTGTGTCATGAAGATTCCAGGCAGAGGACACGTTGTACCCAGAGGCTGGAGAGACCTTGCAGTCTGTGGAAATGCCAGGATCTATGTCTTCAATAATGTGTAAAAACCCTTAAAAATTATTAACGAAAAAGTGCTGATTTCTAGCACTAATGAAAAAGATAAAAGAAAAAATGTTGCTGAAGCGAATCAGAACTACCAACATCTTTGATTTTCAACAAATATTATTATGGATTAATTTTTCAAGCCTGGCTCGGTGGCTCAGCCTGTAATCCCGCGCCTTGGGAGGCTAAGGTGAGTGGATTCCCTGCGCCCGCGGGTTCGAGACCCGCCTGGGCAACTTGGTGAGACCTCATCTCTACAATAAATAAAAAATTAGCTGGGCGTGGTAGCGCGCGCCTGTAGTTCCAGCTACTTGGAAGGCTGAGACAGAAGGATCGCCGGAGCCCAGCGGGTCGAGGCTGTGGTGGCCGGGAGCGACCACTGCACTCCAGTCTGGGTGACAGAGTGAAACTCCAACTCAAAAAATAAAAATAAAAATAAAATAAAATTTTTCAGAATCCTTAAATTGAACATATCACAATTCCATAGTGTGATTTTTATCATTGTTCAATAAGAACCAAGGTTTATAAATAAAATAATTTATTTTATTTATTCTTATATAAACATATAAAATTTAAAAATAAAAATATAAGATCATTTTGAATTGTAGATAATAAATGGTACCCCAAGTGTATAATTTTCATTAAAATAAATAGAATTAAAGAGACAGACAAATATTTAGAATAAAAGCGATTAAGCACTAATAGAGTTTAATTTTATTTTAAAATATATCTGAATATTTAGTAATAAATTTAGTTATCACTTAGTGTCTTACAACTAATTCTTTTGATTTTATTTTTTGTTTTGCATTATTTTATGATGCTATTTAATCAATTTACTGGTATTTCATAATTTGAAAGTATTGACCTTTCATTAGCTTATGGCTCATATAGTAGTTAAAGCACATGTAGATGACAAAGGAACCATTGCATCATTGACTTTAGATAACCTTCCTTCCATCAAGGACTTCAGGTGATCTCCAGTTCAGTTGGTTCTGGAAAAAGGATAAGAGAAGGAGGGAGCTGATGAGAACTAAAATTATTATCTAGAAGCAGAGCCAAATTTGTGGGCTATTTAATTGAGTTGCTGCATCCAAAACTAGCTTACAAAGGATATGGAAAATTTAGGATCATAACAGAGCATGACTTTTTATGAGCTCCCAATGTGAAGATCTCTAACGTTCCTACAGTTTAAGAAACAAAAACCAACCTCAGTTCTTTCAGAACATCTGCACAAGCACTTAGTGCACTTTTTTGTGGTTTTTTTTTGAGTTGGAGTCTCACTCTGTCGCCCAGACTGGAGCGCAGCGGCCGCTCCCGGCCACCGCAGCCTCGACCTGCTGGGCTCCGGCGATCCTTCCGCCTCAGCCTTCCGAGTAGCTGGAACTACAGCCCGGCTCATTTTTTTGATTTATATTGCAGAGATGAGGTCTCGCCAAGTTGCCCAGGCGGGTCTCGAACCGCGGGTGCAGGCAATCCACTCACCACGGCCTCCCAAAGCGCGGGATTACAGGCTGAGCCAGGGAGCCCGGCCTCACTTAATGCACTTTTAATTGGAGTCAGGCAGAAACCAACCCCTGGCTTGGTTTTCAAAATAAATATTCATGAGACTTCCAACTGCTTGGTGATGCACAACCTAAATCTGATCGTGATGAAATATCAAACGAATCTAAATTGAGGAATACTCTATCAGATAACCAGCCTCTATTTTTCAAACATGTAAGCATCATGAAAGATAAAGGCCTAAGAGACTTTTTGAGATAAAAAGAGACTAGAAATAAATGATAAGTAAATGTATGATGGCATCCTGAACTAAATCTTGTGCTGATGGGGAAAAAGTACTATCAAGTTTATTGTTAGAAAAAAATTGGAATATGAATTATAGATTAAAGTGTTTTATCGGTGATGTTGCAGTTTGGGTCTTTCAGAAGCAAACTCTGAGGTAGATATATTTAATAGGTATGCAGAATACTAGCTAGGACTCAACATCTGTAGAAAAATTGGGTGGAGAAAAGAGTCAAAATGTGATGCAACCTTACCAACACAGGCTTGGCCAATCCGTGGGGAGCTCTGCAGCATATATTACCATTCAGGTTATTTATGGTCCACATTGGGCCAAAGTACCCTTTTGTGATCAGTCATTGGACGTGAACTGCCCCAGGAAGGGCATGTCCTTACCCAAGGTTGCTCTCTGCAGCTGAGGCAAACAGTGAACTGTTGACCACTTCCAGTAAAGTAGTGGCAGCAAATTCTTCCTTCCTTTATGGCGGAACTGGAGGATATATCTCCATGACCACTACATGCTCATTTTCTTGAATTCGATGCCAGTACTAAGATTGTATTCGAGAATATCCTTGTTTTAAGTAATATACACAAAACATTGTACGATTCAAGGTATGTTTGAAATTATTTTAAAGAAAATGGTTCAAGTTAAAAAATTAAAAACTGTGTGGCAAGGGTGATTGTCAGGCTTACTCTAAATAAACATGGTCTGAAATTCATTTCGATGTACTGGGTTCTGTGGTCTCGTTTCCAAATGAGGACAATTTTATAAAGGAGAAAAAGGGTTAAAGAAAAGGCTTCATTATATGACATTCCGTTCAATAAGTTATGAAGGATTATTTACGTGACCCTATAATATTTAGTATGCAGGGATAAATAACTTTTGCAAAAAGTTAAAATGTGACAGGGCAACAGCACGTACAGTGGGTAGACTATAAAACAGTAAATAACAAAGTACAACAGAGTGAGAAGGCAAGACTGTCTCAGAAAGGATATCTAGGAGAGATGGAATTTTAATTAGGACTGTGAGGAAAAAGGGGTGGATTCTTAAATACCAGGGGATGAGTAGCTGATATTACAGAACACATTTTGCACACACACATGCGCACACAACTTGGAAAAGAAAACTCGCAATTCTATCTTGCTGCAAACTCAAATTATGAAGTCTGTAAATATGTACTAAAATATGAGTATATATGTTAAGAAAAATACCTATGTCAAATATTATATAGTCTTAAAAGTACTTGGCATTCTATATAATCAAATGTGACTTATTTTATTGACTTGTAAAATGGATGAATTATCTACAGATCGATTTTGCTCTGAATAGTATAAAACCTACAAAGATTGCCTGAGTTTTTTAGTCAAGATAGCCAAAATAGCTAAATAAATAAATAGAGCAATCAACATCCGCTTTCTTCCTAATAAAAGTAAAGAAGCTGAAATATTCACATAGCACTCATTTTCTGGAGAGCAGGTCAATTTCTATTTGCCATTAATGCTTTGTATTGTCATTGTTACACTTTATTTTGTGGGAATAGTTCTGGACAGTGTTGACAGTAGCAGGATTGAGTAGGGCAAAGGATTTTTAACAGGCTCTGTCACAGTCAATAAAAAAACCACAAGAATTTGGTTTCTTGATCTCTTGTTATTTTTTTTTCAACTACAAAGGAAATTAAGTGGACTGTCTATCCCATTTCCCTCCTGGGTACAGGTTGCAATAATATTTGTGTTTGATGAAAGGTTTTCTATCTTTCATAAGGACATAGTATCTAATTTATCAAACAATATATTTTGCAATTCTCAGCTGAAACATATATCACAGAATGAACTGGTCTGAAATAAAATAAAATGTTACAAAAAGAAAAAAAAAACAGAGTGATCCAGAAAGAAAAATGTTGGAGGGAAAAAATATTTGTCTCAGTTATGTATGTTACTCATCTCCCTGATATAAACATCCTTAACACCCTAATTTTTCATCTTTTCTTCTATTCACAGTAGATAAAATTCAGCTGAGAGTGATAATAATTGATCTTCTTTTACTGGGTATGTAATCAGATACTGACAATTTCCTGGTTCCTATTACTGTAAAAATGTATGATTATAGACAAGTTCATAGAAAATACTTGATTGCTACATCCTGGGATCTCTCCTTCAGAAGTAACTGATCTTCTGGATCATTAAATAGTCAACATTTAGTGCGAACAACCATTAGCATGAAACATACAAGATAGTAAAAAATTCTGATGTAATTTTTACTTGATCTTAGAGTGCATTTATGAAATTGTTTTCTCAGAAAAATGGCAAAAATCCTACAGGTATTACTTACCTTTGTGCCCTTATTATTTTCTCTGAGTTTCCTTTTCCACACTGAGTAACTGTAAATGTTTGTGTGTGTAGTGCTTGTGTGAGTCTGTATGTTTGTGTGAAAATACTCAAAACAGTTGATGGACTCTGGGCCTCAGGCAAGCTAGGCAGAATAACTGTATAACTAGTTTTTTGCTGGAATGTTTATATGCTAACTGGTCCCCCAAGATAAAGTATCTTACTTATGCTTTTCTGGTTATAAAACAAAGTCTTTGTCATCAAACCATACTAGACAATGTTACATTGCAGAAAAAGAAGGAAGAAGCTGAGACTCTCAGTATAGCATATTGTCTACGGAGATGTTTTGTGGTTTTCCTATATAAAGCACAGTCATGTATGTATATGTGTGTATATTTGTGGAAAGAGAAAGGGAGATGTGTATATGCATACATAATATCAAAACTTTAGTTCAATAACAATTTTGAAAAAAATTGCAGCCTGTTAACGGGCATCCTTTTTTTTTCAAACTAGCCCTATGTTTTAATGGATCATTAGTTTTCATTTTAAACATTTATTCTTTATGTAGATTCTCAGTGAGCAACAATGAACATGAAAAAGGCATAGAGCTTTTCCTTTTCAACAGAAGAACACGTAAAGATGTAATGGTCAGCAAAACATTTTAGATTAATACATTAGACAAACATGGATTGAACTCCTACTGTGAAAGAGGATATGCTAGAAAGGGAATACAGAGGTGAATTCCATGTGCATCTAAGAATCCAGTAGGTATGCTAAGACATGAACAAAACTTAGGGGAAGGCAGAAAGCATTCAGTGCAACAGGAGGCTGATGTTTAGAAGGAAGAGGGGGAAGACAAACACTTATATAGTATTTAGCACATGCCAGGCATGTTCCTATTTGTTTTCTATACATTCACTTATTTTAATTCTCACAACACTAGGAGATCAGTACTACACCTGTTTTACAGAGAAAGAAATCAATTGTGCCCTGGAGGCTTTGCATAATTTCCTCAAGTTTACACAGTTACTCAGTGGTAGAGCCAGGATTCAAACTTTGGTTTGTTTGACTCTACTTCCTGTAATGTATATTGTCATATTGTTAAGTATTCAGTGGCTTTATTTAATAAATAATAGATGCGGGCATATAGAGAGTTTTTATAACACGTAGGCTAAGGAGGACTTGAGTGGTAGACTTTGTTGTTTGCAGAATTGGAAAGGAAGAGGAGAATGCATAATTCTAGTCATTTGAGTATGATAAAAGGATGATTGGACAGGAAAAAGAATGAAAACAGATGATTCCAATGATCCAATTTTGGAAAAGAGGATGCTATGATGCTATTAATGAAGAAATGACCACAGAAAAAGGGAAGACGGCTTTTGTGTTTTAAAAGATTAAGTTTGAGTTTAAAGTAAGACGACAGGAAGTCACAATGTCTATTGCTAAAAATGCAATTCTTTCTTATATCTAATAGAAAATTACTCAGTGACACTTGAGAGAAAATTAAATATGTAGAAAAATACGATTAAAAGAACCTCACTAAATTCTGCCTTTACTGCTCGGTGTGACTAGATAGTAAGGGAGAATTTTTTTTTAAATATTACACAGTAAATATCGGTTATCTCTGCTTTGTAATAAGCGTGTCTATTCTAAAAATTGGTATCATATCTAACAAATACTTTAGTGTTATTATTTCAGAGAATATAAACGTTCAAAATTATCATCAGGTCCAAAATTATTGTCCTACTCTAGGACTTTATTAAGTAAATTTAAAATGAATAAAATTTTCTGTGGATATTTATGGAATTTCTCAAGAAAACATTTATGGTTTATTATTTTTGTTGTGAAGTAAGCAAAATTGCTTCTAGTTGTGTTTTGTGGGTTGCGATATCATATTTGGATGTAAATAAGAAAGCTATAAATTTAGCTTATATAATTTAACTAAGTAGTTGTTAATATATTGAGCCATATTTGTTATTAACACATGAGAAATATAATGTTGATTATATACTATGGAAGTATGTCCTAGTTACCTAAATTGTCTTTTCCTCAATTACATAATTAGAATTGCATCAATTAATTAAGCAATGCTATGTTCAATCTCACTTATTAATATAATTTTGCACACTGTTTTCTGTTTGTTTTTACTGGAATGTTTATATTGTAACTGGTCCCTCAAGATAAGACTTGTGCTTTCTAGTTATAAAACAAAGTCTGTCATCAAACCATACTAGGCAATATTACATTACAGAAGAAGAAGGAAGAAGCAGAGACTCTCAGTATAGGATTTTGTTTATGGAGATGTTTTGTGATTTTCCTCTATAAAACACAACTTTAGTAACACTGTTGATCCTCCAAGTGAGAACTTCATAAATTGGTTTTTAGTTAATATGAGTATTAGATGGCTTATTTATAGGATTTAACATCTATGGTTATGTAGAATACAGTCACGCAATGTTTAATAATGTTTAATATGTTCTGAGAAATGTGTCATTAGGCAATTTTATTGGA